>VUJU01002260.1:7389-39865 GCA_009835225.1 Aphis craccivora | reverse complement strand
AATAATAGTATCTTGTATCTTTTGACCAAAAAAAGATACAAGATACTTCTAAAAAATGTATCATGATACATGATACTTGATACTTGAAAATTATGTATCATGCGTGATACAAGATACAAGACACAATTGTATCTTTGATACTGCCTAACCCTGCATATATATATAAGTATATATACAATGACTAATTTAATTTTACGTATTGGACGGGGAAATATCTTACGGGGAAACGTAATGGACGGGGAAATGTCTTACGGGGAAGTGGGTACGGGGAAACGTCAGACGGGAAAATGACAGACGGGGAAGTGTACGTGAATCATCATATGCTTCTACTGAGAATACAATGACATCAGAGTTTACCTCAAACTAGCCGACAACTTCCAAGAAGTACTAGGCCCCAATCCAGACAACATTGAAAAAATTTCACCTAAATTAACCAAATTATAAAATTTAATCTAACTTCACCATCAATATTTCAAATTTGATTTGTATAACTCCTCCCCTACATACCTACCTTATTTATACCTATACAAAACATAATTTCTGTTATCAAACATCACATTTGTATTAACTTATTGTAAATACCAAAATCCAATAATCTATGTTATTGTGGCTTAACTAAAATAATCAAAATAAAAATAAAAATACTTAAAAACCTAAAAATTCATGAAATAGATCAAAACATTTAAACATAATTCGTTATTTTAAGACATAATATTGAAATATTGTTTTTTGTTTTTCTAATTAAGTTTAAAGTTTATAACAATATAAATAAATTAATAATATTTTATTATATTATATTATTAAGTTGTATTAAGTTGTATTATACATATTATATATTATACTAAGTACATACTTATGTCGCGAAAAATCACTTGAGTTTTTTTTATAGGGACATGTTTATTTTATTAAATTGTATTTAATAGTAACACATTTTATATAGGTAGTAATATAAAATTATAATAATATAATTTGGCTGTTATTATGCAATCTTACCCGACTGTAAAGATCAATCGACGAGTCACCTTTTAACTGGTGACCAGTAAGGTACGTATTATGTGATGAAGCAATATAATAACAAGATAGTGGAAAGTTCATATCAGATTTTTCGATTGCAAAATCTGGTTCGCTGAACACGCTATTGTTCCTTAACATCATATACTTGGCAAATCCTTCGAAGGAAAGACAATTACGAGCACTAATTTCTGGGTTTGGCTCGTGGACCTATATAATATACAAGAAAAATAAATTTATATTTTAATAGTCTATTTAATAAAATACAATTATTATTTTCAATTATTTAATAACTTTAAAATATAATTATTTTAATTAAATTAAGATTCACAATACAAAATTAAATTTATTGATGACTAAATCGTGAAATTAATTCGTCATATTATGTTTTTTGAATGCAAATATAGTTGGGAAAAGAAAATTAATTTATAATTATTATTATAGATATAATCTTTTGATATTTAATAATAAATTACGAAGATATATAGATTGTACATTAAATAATAATTCTATGTTTATAAACTACATCATACCTGAATCAATATTTTAGCATCATCCTCAGTACATGGAACCATTTGTCTACTTTGTAAGAAATTAATTAAATCATTTATTGACCATGTAGCTGCAGACTGTGATGTCTCTACACCAGTACAATTAGAAATTATACTAGATGCTGCAATAGCATCAAATATACGCTTTTTTTGAATTGTTGCGTCAATTGGTTGAACACAGTTATTTCCAATGTTTTTATTGATTGAGCTGGAACCTGTGAAAATATTAACGTCAAAGAATATTTTATTAGTAATTAATATAGTTGGAGTATCCTGGTAAATTGAGATGAATTTAAACTGTAACGACTTTTTTTAAGAACAAAAAAATAAGAATTTTAATCTAGAATTAGATACATATAACTAATTTATACTTATTATAGAATCTTGAGTTATATAACAGTGTCTGTTAATAATATGTTATTAAAAAAATATTAATATTTATGTAATGTATTCAAGTATACAGTTATAGTATAATCCTTTAATTAAACAATCTAACATTAATACTAAGTTTATCAATCTAATTTATTGCAATTTTTATGAAAATATGAATGATAAAAAAATGTTTATTGTTATTAATTTAATTTATATTATAATGGTAATAGTGTGGTTTTTTTCTAAAATAAACAAGTTAATACTAGCTTACTTTGAATTTGTTCAGATGTAGTTCTTGGAATAGATAAGGTTGCACTATTTTGTATGATGTTATCTTCAGATCTTTTATATTCAGATTTATGACTTGCTGCTCGTACTTGGTCGAAAATATCTCGAAGATCTTTACGCATTCTCAAACTGTATAATAAAATATAAAATTTGTCTAAAATGTAATCATTAAAATCAATTAAAAATGTATTTACCTGAAACTATCAAACAAAGCACAAAAATCTTCAAAATCTAATTGTGAATTATTTGGCGGTATTGGTGTATTATTAATATCACTCTGAGTTGGCTCTATAATTTTGGGAGGTGTCCTTAAACAAAACAAATAAAAACGACTTACGGCTTATGGATAAATAACTAATATATTTATTTAAACAAATACATTATAAATCTTTTAAAAAAAATATTTGTGTATCATAATAAAATATTATTTATAATGATGAATAGGGATATTATGAAAAAAAAAAATATTTATCTGGATAACACTTTAACTCACTTATCTGCAGAAGTTGAAGGTTCAGAAACCATATTTTTGTCAACGCTGTCTCGTTTCTTTTCATCTTCTGTCTGGCTACACAATGTCGATGGCGAGTTGCAACCGCTGCTAGCCAAGTCTATTCTAGACTTATTGAATACATCGTTGACATCATACGGTTTGAGAAGTCCATCGTTCTAGCAACAAAATATATATAAAATTTTTTAATGTTTTAACATTTTAATTATTTTGTATTTGGTTCTTGTATACGTACAGATACACTAGCTACCGATTTCTTCTTTCGAAATCTCATCGAAGCAGCTCGTTTAGCAATACTTGTCTCTGGAGATTGATTGTTGGCTGCATTACCAGCCGTTGACCAATCTCTACCTCCAAATAACTGTAATTCAATATAATATCAAATCAACTATTGTTACAAATTAATAATTATTTAAAAGTATGTAATTATGTGCAACATCAAAGTATAGAGTTGTTTTTAAGTTACATGCAAAATTAAAAATAATATGTGAATATTCATATTTATTAGTTATATCAATCTAAGTATAACACATCGTATAATTGTTTAAATTTATTTGTATATTAATGAATTTATAATATAATATAGATATTATTATTATTATTTATTTTAGTATTTAATACAACAATATTAAAATATATTTGCACCAATATGAATTTTTAATCCCTAACTAGACCTAATAACCTAACTAGAACTTTCGGATCTGATAAAATAATAATATGTTTATAAGTAATTTTGCGTAAGAAATAGATAGGTACCTATTCAATAATAATTTACATAAAATACAAAACAGTCTTTGATATTCTTATGATTTAGACGAAGCAGTCGTAAATAGTATTAATTATTTTATAATTAATTAATATAATTTAATAATATATTACCTATTAACAAATAATAAATAACTCAAATAATTAATAAGACACAACTTACACGTATTGCATCGGCTGTCATTGGTCCTTGACCACCCGAAATAATGTACTGATGTACATAGTTGTTTTTTAGCCATATTGAACGTTTATCGACGGTTTGTATAACATTTCGAAGTTTCTGAACCACTGTCTTGAGTCCATGGTGCCAAATGCTTTATAAATAAGTATAAAAATATTATTATATTTTATAATGAAATAATATTGTACTAAAATAGTTGTTAGTATGTACTTATGGCTATTATCAAGTTTTAGTGCTTAATTTTTATGCTCATATAATTAGTTGTATACAACTTAAAAAAAAACATATATCACATTTATGTTTTAAAATAAATTGCAATTTGTATTATATCTAATTAATTGCTTAAATTAAACTATTTAATGAGATTAATGAAACAATATTCAATTTTTTAAGTATTAAATACCTAGGTACTTGTCATATTTTACTTATTAAAATTAAACATGAAATTGAAACAATTGTTTTATTTTATTATTAATTTAATGCGGTTATTATTCCAAAAATTGATTGTTTGCCAACACGTATAAGCAAGGCCGTAGCCAGGGGCTTAGGTTTTAGCCGTTTTAGGGTTCAAATCTCCCCCAATTTTTTTTTTAAATAAGATTGAATAGTTAGAATTTCATGTTTTATTACTTAATATAACATATTTATACTTTAACTCCTCCAAAATATTTTTCTGGCTACGGCCTTGCGTATAAGGTAAAGTAAAAAGTATAAAGTGAATATGTTTTTGAAAATCTAATATATTGAAGTATGCCTGACTAAAATTCTATAAATGTTGGATCTCTAAACACAAGATGTAGACTTTACCTTAGTAATCTTGGCGGAGCTAGTATATAGAATATGCGATTTTCGCTTGTATTAGTTCCATATACTAGTCCCAAACAACATTCCGATATCGAATAATTGTTCAAACTATATTTTCTTAATATTGCCGCTCCATCAGATTTTACTCGATCTCTTCCAACTGCACCACCAATAAATATATCTCTGACAGTTGATAACTCCAAGTATCCTTGCTGGAGACCTATTAATAAATATTTTTATATGTATTGAAATACATGATATATTTTTCATTTATAAATATTACAGAATACGTATATTATATTAATATTTTAAAATACTGTAATATCGTTGTATCAGTTGAAATGAACTTTTAAACATTAATTGATATATATAAAATCAAATGTTAATGGATTTGTTAATTTACCCATAACTGATGGACAATTGACTGACGATCTACTACGCAGCGCATTGGGTAAACTTTCTTCAGGGTCGGTTTTTAAAGAATAGTCTGGTGTACCAGAACTTCTTTTTAGTGCACTCCACGATGTCTTCTGCCAAGTCAATGTTGAACAATTTCTCTCGAGACGCATGAAAATTCGAGCGGATCTGCTACTACCCATTTCAGCTGCCCAGTGAACAACAGTAGTTCCATGATGCATTATCTAAAATAAACCATATTAAATAACTTAAAATTAAAAGCGTACAATATTTTTTAAAATAATTTATTGATTACTAATCATTCTTTTTGAATTATTGGTATAGAGTATTGAATATCAAATTAAACAATAATAAGCATCTTTACGAGTACCTATATATAATTTCTATTTTGTGACGAAAATAACCCGTACAACATAGTAACTTTTATATTTATCAGTCATGAACGTCGTAACTATTAATTTTTAAAAAAAAAAAATGAAATTTTTTTTATTAAAGTAGGTACGACATGTCTCAGAAATCCTGTTACACTTGTTATGATTTACACGCAATCAATATTTCAAGGAAAAAAACAGTATTAAAACTTTTTTTTTCATATATAGATAGATAGGTTACCTATTTTTAAAACAAATTTATTTAAACATATTGATTTTTCACGGAAATCTTTTAAGTATTGACACTGGTAAAGGATTTTTGAGATACGCTGTATACAGTTTTATAAAGTATTATACCATGGTGTTATGAAAACATGCTTAATATTGTTATAATACGAATATTTTAACTTTCTCACTATAAATTTTGAGTAGGGAGTGATATAAATTCGTAAAAATGCTGAAACGTACAAACTTGAACAAAAATATATTATTTAAACTATATATATTTTTGTTTCGTATTACCTGTAATTCGTGATGACCGATTGTAAAATCTTTAGAGCTGGGAGACATTGCAAGTGGTATCAATGAAACACCATGATCATAGGCTAAAGATTGTACAGGATCGTATTTTTTAGAGTTCTCTTCTTCACCATTGTCATGTAACTCACCATTTTTTAGCAAATGCAACCTTTAGAAGAAATACAAAAATTAAATACATATAATCTAAAAATTAAAATAAAACCAGATTTTCTTAATAACATTTATTATTTGGTTTGTTTTATTTTGTATCTTTAAAATATTAATAATAAAAGCATAAAGCACTTATTATGATTATGTCACCAAACTATAACCTTTAATTTATTGTAGTCCAAATCAAAATAAACGTTTATATTTTTAAATGTTAAAAGTTTTATATACCTATTTCATAAATTGCGTTTATTAAAAAATCATTTTTTATCTAATCAACGTTTTTATAGGTTAATAAGCTTATTTTAAATTATATATATATATATATATATATACCTATAATTCTATATTATATTTTATAATATATATATATATATATATATATATATTCTTAATTAACGCTGTTTCTTTCATTTTGAATCCATTGCATTCATTTTCTTTTAGTACGAATTATATATATGTTGCAATGTAATATCCAATAATATTTTTTACTGAATGTTTTAGTTTTAATATTTTACATATTTTTGTCAATAAATATCAAATATATAATCAATTTATGCAGAAACGCAGAAGGTAGATTAGGTAAGAATTATATCTGATTTAATACGGGTAATACATGTGAAATAATAATAATGACTAGTTATTTAAATATTTTTGTTTCTTTAACTTACTTTGCTTCGTACGTTTTCCTTTCAAAATAATGTCGATGGTAATCTGATAATTCTTCCAGTACCGATTGTACCTTATATATTTTTTCCATATTAACAATTCCATCTAATCCAAGAGATGTAGTATACCCATCTAAATATTCATGTTCAGCCAAAGTCTGTAATTCAATAACGTACAAGTATAATAACATTCCAAATGAAAATTAACTTTTTGTTTCATATAATTAAAAATGTTGAGATACCGTCATATTGAATACACCATTTTATAATTATTATAAAATATTGGAAACTCTTGACTGTTATTAAAATTAATAATCATCAAGTTTAACACCTAACATTGCTTTCTAAAAGAGAATCGACAAAATTTTGTTGAATTTTATATTAATATTCCTTGTGTATTTTCAGGAAGATTTAATGATATAAACATTTTAATAAATATTTTATTCTAAACACTACTCTTAAATAGGTATTTTTGTAGAAAATAAATTGCATAAAAAAAAAATAAAATGAAGTCTGAATAATACATAAAAAATAAATAAAAATAAAAAATATAATAATTATAATATTCTGTATTGTGTTTAACTATAGACATTAGACACTGATGATAGCATACGTATTTTCATAATTAAAAAAACGGGTAACTTATTAGTTTGTGCTGTATAGTATATCACAAACATACTTAATGCCTACTATTGAGATGAGAACTATAATTGACATGTTCAATTTGAAATCAGCGATAAATCATTGTATAATATGAGGAAACAATTGAGCGAAGGAGACGGTGTATCAGCAGTTAGCATGATATATTTAAAAGTATAGATAGTTGATATTATTTTAATAAATTTAACCACTTTACAAAACCACTGTATATTACATTTTTTAAGTCAATATTCCCGTTTTCCACTCTTTTCTTTTTTATCAATGTTACCCAATCAAATAAATAGTTATGTTATCTAATTACAAAATTATTAGGGACTTCTTAGTTTTAATATATCTATGTATCAATTAAATATTAAATTTTCTACTCGAAACAACGGTCAATAATGAAGATTAAAGAAAATTATTGTTATTTCAAAACGCGAATTTATACACAAAAAAATAATAATAATAAAATAAATATAAGTGATTAAAATAAAATAAACGTGTATATATATATTTATAAATCAAAAGTATCTGTTTATTTAATTAAAAATACTTGATTACCATATGTCTTTGTTCGCGAAAAAGAAAAATATAATATTTTTCATTTTAAATGAGAACGTACTAAATTAAAATGGAGTTTAACAATGTTAATTTGATAGGTTTATAATAGTTTAAGAACTTAAATTATTATAGATAGCTTTCTGTATCTAGTGTTCAATAATAATCTACCTAAATATAGTTTTCACCTACTTATTAACAACGTTTATTTAACAGCAATATTGTTTGTTATCACTTACCAACAATATAAACATTAAACTGCAATGATTTATAGAATATAACTAACTGTCGCGTCTTTAATTTCGTAAACATATTGACCCGTCACAGTTGTATTTAGACTGTCGGTTCATAATGGACTGTTTATTTAAATCAATTGAAGAGATCAAGCTATTGCTGTGCAGACAGGACCATTATTATTGTATAACGACAAAATATTATTGCCTTTGTCATACTTTAAAATGCGTTATTCTACGATAAATGGCATATCAATGATCTTATTATGTAGGTAGTGTAAGTGCTTTGTATATACAATTTGTGTACAAAAAATATAAACACCGATTCAACTTATTTGAGTCAAGTTCACAATAATAACAATATGAACGACATGATTCACGACTCAATTTCGTAATATTTAATTGACGATTAAGCTGGTACGGTTTAGATAAGTACCACCTACCTCGTTTAAAACCTTGCCGTCTTGGTCGGATAGTACGATAGCGCTGGGCGTCTCTTTCATTATTTTCCTGATTTCACGCATAAAAGATCCAAAAAATGGTACAACCGGACAGTCAGGCATAGCTAAGGCTTTCTGTAGAATGTTGTCGTATTGTGATGTCGACAAAAGAGTGTCGTTCAGTGAATAGAATAACGACACCTTTTCCTTTTCCAATACTGTCTGCATGAATGGCCTTATTTTTTCTGATCTATAACATGTATCATAAAATATATTTAATGAATTTCGCTCAAAATAAAACGTTTAAATCACTAATAAACAATGAAATGTGCCAAAAGTAAGAACGAATTTAAAACATCTCGTGTATTAATCTATTTTTTTTCAGGCCTACACCCTCAACAATTGATTTACAGTGTACACAAAAATAAGATATATTATAATTTTTATCTTACAATAAGATCCTATTATGGCATATAATTCCAAAGATGTTTTGAATAAGTTCAAATTCATTTGAATTATTATGCTACACAATGAACCAAATTATGGGCATAGACTATAGAGAAGATTGAACACAAAGCTGCAGTGTAATCCACTATTGAAGCTTAGAAATTTACTAAGGCCTACAAACGCTAGTATAATATACATTTATAAAACACACCTGTTAGGTTATTAATATTCCTTACATAGCTAATATCTTTACATCGTTATAACTGCATAATATTATTTGTATAAATACCGTTGATATAATAACCGAAATAACCGTTGAGTTCAAAAAGTGTACAATCTCAAAAAACAATTAATCTTATTTTAATAAATATATTATAGACATGAATGTTAACTTAATGTACCTACCTATTATAACTTGTACTACAAATAAATATATTTTTAGTTGATTTGCTTAAATGTAATTCATCATTCGTTTTATAAGCTAGTACTATCTGGTAATTTATACTTGAATTGTGGTTTTAAGTTTGAATTTGTTGTAAAAATAATAAATTAGGGTCAACATATTTTTGAAATAAAACTTAAAAATAATGATTTCATAAGGTATTTAAATGGTATACAGTTTTTAAATAATCTTTATGAAAATACCTTAGTACTTAATAATATTTTTTTATGAATTTATATCAGATAGTCATGTCACAAGAACTGGTACATTAACGTAAAAACGTTTAATAATTTGTATATTGTGTTGTATTATGTCGTTATTTTTTTCTGATAATTTATAAACAAAAGTATTTGTTATTAATACTGATACTTATATATGTAATATATATATATATATATTATACTTTAATTGTATTACTCTATCCCCATTCTTAGAATACAGGAACACAGTTATAATTAATGCTAAAGTAGTTGTATATATGTGACTATGATTTTAAAATTATATTTTGTACAATATACCTACAATAATTATTATAAATTAGTAATTTAGGTTGCTATACAAAATAAAAAAGTCTAAAAATCACAAAGATTTGAAAATTGTTTTAAATAAAATGAAGGTCTACATAAATAATATACAAATACGAAACATTGTAGCATTTTTTAGTATTTCAATGTCAGTATAAATATGTATATTATTTTATTATTGTTATTAATGAAATAAAATTATTTTATGTTTTTGAATATTATTATTCTTTTTTTATTAAATAAGTAAGAATAAAGTTATGGATATAACTTTTAATATATTAGTCAACAAAATAATTATTGTCTACAAATCATGTTTTCCGAATAAATTTAATTTTAATATATTATCGAAACGTACCTATATATAATACAACATAATTACTGTATATTGCATTATCGTATACCTAGCTACAGTAAATTTTTTCTGAACAACTTATGAATTTTGTCATCCAATCTTTTAACTTTATAACCATGAAATGTTCCCATTATTTCAATTTATATCCAATTAAAACATTACAAAATCAAAATCAGTATCTACTTAAAGGATTCTTAGTGTATAATAATTTACAAAAAAAAATCATTTTAATAATCAAATTTATTGATTTTAATATCACATACTAAGCATAAATATTTTATAATAATAATAATAAATGCAAAAAAAAAACATAGTTTTAAAATATTATTAACGATAAAATTACAGTGAAATCTTGGTTACTAATAGTCATAATATTTAAGTCAATAAGCGATGTTTAAAAAAAAAAAAAATATATACATTCAACAAAAAAATACCTTGTATGATTATTGTTTATCTAAACAAAATAGATTTTATTTTCGGGTTTAGGCTAACTCAAGTAAACGAAATTTCACTGTATACATAGATTCAAATAATTATACAATGGTATCAGATTTTAGGTTGTTTGACTTTCTGTCATTTATTTATGTGTTGAAATTTGCAATAGATTGAACAATGGTATTGTTACTTTATGTTAACTCTGTAATAATTTTATACCATTTTCCAATATATAAGGGTAGTACAATAATGTTTTAATTTAGAAACTTGATTTGGTGAAATTATATAAAAAAAAAAAAAAAATGACAAGAGTTATTTTATTTAAATTTGATCAGAATATAATTTTCTTTCAATTATATTTTTTCGTACAAAAACAATTAACTGAACGTTTTCGCCATATTTTAATATAATTTAAATATTCGAGTATTTCAACTTGTAAATAAATTTTCATTATGCAGAAAGTATATGGTGCAATAATGCACATTGATATTGCTGAATTTGTGATCAGCGAAGCTAGTAGTTTCCGCCGGCCTACAAACATTGTTGTTATAATCGCTGAAGACCGGTTGAAACAACTGCTTTACCGACACGTATTTGTCCCGTGATCAATAACCCCAACGTCTGATCGAATTCAGTGATCTCCGTGTTGTCAACCTGTTTAACTTATTTTCGCTTTCTTGTTTCGGAAATCAATTAAGTAATGGTTAGAATTTGTTGGTCCGTACAACAATATTATCTACACAGTTCGCACTACAGTATTTTGAAAAAAAAATTTAACATTTTTATGATGTTTTTGAATATTTACAGTAGCTACAACAATACAAAACTAGTTTCTAAACCAACGATGTTACATGAAAATACCTAATACGTATTTTTATTGTCAAAATAATTTCATTTTAAAACCCATATAATGTCTTTTCCGTAATATACAAAACGAATACCCATATAGTTTCGAATAAAAAACGTATACCTTTGTAAAAAAAACTGTTAAATTGCATATTATTTTGAAAGAAATACAATAAAAACGTTTTGTAATTGAAATCATAAAAACAAATCGTAATTATTTATGACTATAAGATAAATAAATTTTTAGTTGCATTTGGTTTGCAAGCAATTTTTAATTTTACTATTTTAAAATCTCTAACTTAGCGCAGAAACCTCAAATAATGTAGACTTGAAATATTTTTTAATTGTATAATAATTAAAAGCATAATTGTTTTTTTTAATTTAAATTATACTAGCGTTTATAGCACTTAATAATATTGAGTTCTAAAACAATGCACTATTAATATAGGGTCTATTGTATATAAATGTAGTTAAATTAATATGATTGAAATTTGTTACTTGAGTCCAGCTATAATTTCCATAGCTCCATTGAAATTTCCGATGTTCCAACATTCTTTGGCCACTCTCAAAAGACATGATAATATAGCTTTTCGATCTTCGTGTGTTGGTCGAGTGATTATAAGATGCGTTGTCCATGCGCTTACCTAAACGTTTAAGAACACCCAAGTCAGAAAAATACCTACAATTACTTTTTTAAAAACATTTTACTCTTAATTGTATGATATTTGAATTTTATAACAAACACTGTACGATTTATAATGCATTGGAAGTAAAAACAAAAAAAAAACATAAAGAGTACGTACTGCATTGAACCTTTCTATGAGCTTTTTGACAGAAGTGTTACATGCGTTTTCTCCGTCTTGATCTAAAGTGACTTGCCGCAAAAAATCAAGTGGTGGGACATCGTAAAACAAATCGTTTTCTCTATCACTTAAAAGTATTGCCACTTCTTCAGGAAAATGTAATATTCGCCGCAGCGAGTCTAATTCTGATGCAAAAGCGTCGTCCAGGTTTATCTCTCTGAATTCT
Organism: Aphis craccivora; assembly: GCA_009835225.1. Classification (NCBI taxonomy): domain Eukaryota; kingdom Metazoa; phylum Arthropoda; class Insecta; order Hemiptera; family Aphididae; genus Aphis; species Aphis craccivora. The sequence goes on along the minus strand of VUJU01002260.1, from coordinate 27,291 downwards.
ACATTATTATATAAAAAAAATATATATGATTTTAATATTTTTGTAATAATAACGTTCATAAATAAATATAATGTGGAAAAGAATTTGAGTAATAAAAAATTCAAAAATATTTTTTCAATTTATACTATCATCACATTAATTTATACTTTTTTAAGAATATTATTAAAGTTTCCTGAAATTCTAAAACAATTTACCTACCCTTAACTTTGTGTTTAATAAAATATAGGTAATTTTAGTAGAAATAAGATTGAATAAGAAAAGCGTAGAAAATTTTATTACTAATATTACATTATTATTATTATTATTTAACACAAATAATTATTGATATATTGTATTCAAAACTATTTGTTAATTCAAATTAAGATACAAAAATTAAAATAATTTAATCAATCATAACCATTTTTTTACAACTTTTAGTGTGATTTATATGAATTTATTATATTATGTAACTGGAAAATAAACATGAAAATGAGCATAATTCTTATGATTATGAATAATTTTGTGCATATATAAATGATAAAACTTACCAACTAAAAAAATGATAATGATTTTTTTTTTTAAAAACACTAGGTCATTGTTTAACATAAATCTTGTCTCTAAATCATATTTTATTTTTTTTACGTCATTATTATATAATAGTATACCATTAAAAAAAAAAATAAAAACAAAAGTATAAAATACTCAGTTATAATTTACCAAATTAAAATAAACATTTTAAATTCTATCTCAAAAGTTGATAAAACGTTGAACTAATAATTTAAATATACTAAGGAAGTTATTACTAACCTAATGGTTTAGTAGGTGGATTTGGTGCAATTATAGAATGCAGTTCTAAGAAATTGGCGTCGATCTCTTGTAGAATTTTTAATAAAACAAAACCTATTTCACGTAATGATCGCTCAGTTGGTGTGGCCAATGTCCACTTTGAGTTGCGAAATTCAAGTGACACTTTGTGTCGGTTTCTTCGGAATACTGTTTGCCACTATATTAATATAACATTTATACAATACAATTTAATTATTATTCAAATATTAGTGAAGATAATTTTTAAACTTAGCACTATTTTAAAAAAACACTAGTATTACATATAGATATAATGTTAGGCAAATCAAACGGTAAATTGGCTTTAAATATAAAAAATAGTAATATTTTATCACATATAAAAAATATATTATTAATACTCGAGATAACAATAAGGAAATGATGTTTCGAATTCAGAAAAAAATTCATCTCCTCCAGAATTTGTTTATTTAATTTATAATTAAATTATGCATTGTTTGAAGTAGATAGTCATATATTACGTTATAATATAAAGTTTATGACGTTATGTTCAAAAGGATTTATATAATTTATGTTCGTGTAGTAATATTATATTAACTGCTTGAGTAGTTAAGGACAGTTCTGATTATTAAATTTTGCATTATTTGATGAATAATTAAATACGTTTGAAAATAATCATATTTTTAATTAAATTGCATTTTTGTGATTGGAAAAAATTGACAAGGTTGGGTTTCATTCATATAATATTAATTGAAGATTCAGATAAAGTCCAGTGTACTCGAGACAATAAAATATTGTGCAATTCAAATAGCTTGTTGAACAATAGAAAATCTATGGGTTTAAATTAATTTTGTTAAACACTGGTGATACAATTAATCATTGTATTTTATAATGTTAATACCAATTTTTCTTAAATTTAAAACATGTTTTATGCAAAAATACGAGACAAGGGCTTGGTTCAATATTATCACTCGTCCATTTTATTTTAATGTTAGAGTAGGACATCGAATGTAACATTTTTAAAAAATATTTGAAGTAGAATACATACATATATCGAAATACCTATAACTACATTATAATAATCCAGTATCTAAACTCTAAAGTACGATAAAATATTGACACTATATAGCAATCTTTGAAAACGAAATTATTAAATTTCGCTTACCTCGAGTAAATCTTGTGTATTTTGACACTTTGATAAAATTTTCGTTTTATTGTCGAGCAAAACGATCTTATCCAAGCTCAGCCCAAGCAAACGTGCAGCCTATATAATATGTAAATACGTATATTGTAAATAAACATTACCTATACTGTTCATCATTAGGTACCTAATTACAATATTAGATATTATATTGAATAGTTATTAGTTGTATAAAAATACATTGTACAATTAAGATTTAATCCAAAAATCATACAAAATTATGGTTTATATTTTGAACAAAGAATTTTAAGCATTATATATTTTATTGTTATGTTTCATGATTAATTTTATAGAACATGTCAACAAACATAATAAAAAGATCAATAAGTTGTTAATTTTTAATACATTAATTTTGATACTTAGATTATATATTTATATCTATTGAATTTAAAATTTACATAAGTATTAAACAAATTATTCATACAAAATATGAATAATGGTTGGTTTTTTAGACCTATTATAATAACATAGTTATTTTGTTAACCTAAAAAAAAACAAAACACAAGCATTACTTTTTTTTTAAAATTTGATTTTTTTTAAACTATAATCATAGCTGAATAAATTAATTATTTACTAAAATAATCACACTTAAGTTTCAGAATATCATAACGAAAAACTAAAAGTTTGTATAGGAAGTGTTTATATGACAGCAATATTTCATAAGTCAACCTTTTTACCTAACCATGTATTATACAAATATGTTACATGTCAACCAGTTTATCAAACGACAAGAGTAAATAAAATTGAAAACAATCATGACAGTCAGTGAAACATCCGACGATGATAGTGGTCTTATCAACAAGGTTTATGTAATATATTAGCCGTGTTTCCGCTTTATTTCTTAAAGATTTCTGTTCCTTAAATGTCACCCAATTTATCCACAAAATCTTAGATCACGGGTATCGTTCATTTTACCCATCAAGTTAATTTTTATTTTCATGAAGGGTTAATTTAAAAATGTATGTGCATATTTTAACAATCGATTTGTAATAACAAATTACCATCAATCTAACTGATGATCGAATTGAATTAAATTATAATTTACTAAATTTATAACAAAGTATTCATAATCAATCAAAACAATAATTGTTATAAGTGAAAACATTTTATGTAAGCACTGCAAATACGAAAATATATGAACTTCACAGCAACAATAATATTTGCATTCGTTAAATATGATTTTAATACCAATTCAAATTCATGATATTATAACTTATATATCTATATTTATTAGTCTTTTAAAGAAAACATCGTAAAGATGCATAAGTAATTGTTTTTAAAATGTTCATAACATTTATGGTTTATGTATATTGTATATAAAAAAAAAAAAAAATGTATATTATGAAATTATATCGAAAAATAATTTTATAATTTTATATGTTTTATTTTTTATATTGTTCATATTTATTAAACATATAAACATATTATACCTAATCAATTAATCAATGAGAAAAGTATAGTAACTATCAAAAAAGCATAAATTCCGCATGAAGAAAAAAAAATAGAAAATCAATAGGATTTGATTCCAATAAATTTTAAATATTGAAATTTTTAATAATTATTTAAGAATATTTTTATCAATTTTGATGACATATTTCTATATGCGTAAAAATTAAATAGCCAGAAGTAAATTTTGTTAAACATTTTACTAATTATATTAATTGGATATAATTAACATAAAACACACATATTTAAAAAATGAAACGTGTTAAAAAGCTTTAAATTACGAAAAATTAAAACTCACAATATTGTTAGAAATAAATCATTTTTTTTTTTTTTTAATATACTTTTTTTTCTTGAAAAATAAAGTACATGACAAGGAAACAATGTTTAACTTATGAAGTTAAAATAAAAATGCGATATAAGTAAAAATAGTAAAATACTTTGAATGGGAGTAGCAGATACCGGGGATCAATAACTATGAATTTTTAATATTTATATTTTTTTATAGATACCTACAAAAAAACTATGTGTAAATATAAATACCTATAAACATATTAGAGTATATTACCTTTGTTTTTGTTCTACCACGCTGAACTTCTTTGACGAAGTAAAAGTGACAACCGAATGCCGGCAAACGTTTACATCTCTCTACATAAATACGTTTTAGCTGCAATTCTGAATCATTTAAAAGTGTATGAGCAACAATCTTTTTCAATTCCTGTTGACAAAAAAAAAAAAAAAAAAATCGTCATTTTTAAAAATATCTAAGTTCAAACAAAATGATCAAGATTTAAATGAACAACCTGACAGACATTACGTTTCTTTTGTTATTGTATTATAAAGTACTGTGATACATTTCACGTCATGTCGTTACCAATTTATTTCCATAACGCGCCACGAGATAAACTAAATGGATTTTACATGTACGGGAAAACATTATCAAAACTGGTCAATAATAGTTGAAACCATAATAACTATTGTTGGTAATATATATCTAGAAAATACAAGTTTATTGGAACGTTTGATTTATGGAAAAGAAATAATAAATTCTGTAGTAGCGTGACAGGTATTTGCCGAGATATTTTACTGGGATTAAAATTCTAAAAATCTTTAATCACCACATACCTAAAAACCAACGACCAACTAAATGACATAATTCTATATGTAGTGTATAAACTATATAACTATAAAATATAAACATTGCTAATTAAATTAAAAATATGTATATGGAAAAACGTAGGAGTACAATTTTAGAGGAACATCAAACTAATTTAATAATAGTAGGTAGGTATTGAATTTAAAAAGAAAATTATTAGTTATGTCTTATTTTTATAATTATATTATCATGGTAATGTTACAAATACGTTGATACATATTTTAGCAATCATTAAAACTAGGTTTTTTTTATTAGTATTAGTTACTAAAAATTTAACAGAATAAAAACAAATACAAAGAATCAGTTCAGTTAAGTATTTTTGATTAAGAATAATACGCAATAAATTCAATAATGTCTAAGAAACGTAACGATAAATTATAATATACCAATTAATTAATTACAGTATATAGTATAATAAATATTTATTTTAATGTAGGTATTATAATTACCAAGATCCGTTGAGTTTTTAAATATTGTACTTACTCCTCAAAACCGAAATTTTATCATACTTGATATTTAAATAAGATATAATAAGATATTACAATAAAGATAAACGCTGAAAAATAGTTCTGTATGTTCATGTATGAAATCTGAAACTTAAGTAAACAGTTTGTCACATGGCGATTTGCTTTTATACCATCCGACACACACACACACACACACACACACACAAAATTACCATACAAACAATTCCATTGAACCAACCACAACTGTTTGGTGTTAAACTGGCGTAAAAATCTAACCAACCGTTTGCGATTCAAATAAACGGAATAAATATCTTCTTTGAGTGTCCATTAAAGTGTTTGAATAATAGTAATAATAATAATAAAAACATGGTTTTAATAAAAAAAAATATATATAATATAGTTATTTTGTTACATACTGAAATTAAATAAGTGAAAATTATTTTCCCCCTATATAATACTTTCATTTAATCACCCGTAGTAATCGTTATATATATATATATAACCAAAACTGAATTACCACTGTATTTTAATGGCTATTATTTATAGTTTTTTGATCAACCACGTGAGTAGACAAAGGTTTTTAACATCTAAACCGATTATTTACAATGAACTATATGAATAAGTTCGAATTTTAATAACTGGACAAGTATTAAAAAAAAACTCAAGCATGCTTAATGTGTTTGTTCATATTATACTCAATGTACTGCATATGTTTTAATTGTTGTGTTCGCTGTTTATAAAGATAGTGATTAGTGATTATTAAAGCTCCATCGATTATCGTAAATAAAATGCAAAAGGAATTTGTTATGTTCTATGAAATTCTAAAAAAAAATAAATAGTTTTGAACAAAGAAGTAAATCGTTAATAGTACCTACCATGAAAAAAAACATTAAGTATAGTAATACATTGATTTAAAAACTGCATTTGTGATTACATTGAAGTCATATAGCAATATAGCATTTCCTCAAAATGTCAGTATTTTTTTTTATATAATATTGAATTTTAGGATAAATTGTAGAGATATTTACTATTCTGATTATATTAAAGACATAATAATATATGGACACTGATTGACGTTAAGAAGTTAAAATGCATTAAAAAAATTTACTCAAAGCCCATGCATAAAAACATGAATCATTTATTCTGTATATATCTTGTGATGTTTTTACTGGGGTCAAACGTGCGCTTTACATATTTTAAGAATTATTGAAAAATATAAGCAGCTATAATAAATATTGTTTATAAGCTTATAATATTATGGAAAAAGATCGATCATCACAACAATAACACGTAAGTAAGGTAGAAAATTTTACTATAATACTCATAGTAGTTTTTACATGTTAACGTTGCACAAAAAAACAACACAGTTGTTTTCTTGTAAAAAATATTTTCTATAGAACCGTTTTTTTGTAAAGTAGAAATGTTAAAAATCAGTTTATTTAGCTTCTTATAAATTAAAAACAAAAAATACACTTATATACTTTGTATGCAATATTTTTGTATATAATTTCCTCTTATACTATTAAATATAATTGTGAAAAAATGTTTATGAATTTTAATAACAACGCCACGTTAAATTGTGAGATTGTATGATATACTACCGTTGTAAAATATAGCAATAACATAAAAATTATATTTATTCATTATTTTTATTATATTATTTATTTATAATTCCACTATTTATTTTAAGAATTTTAATAAATAAATGGTAGCCCTTAGGCTTGGTCAATAAAGATGTTCGCAATAACAAAAAAGAAAATATTATTGTATTATATTATTCGTATTGACTTATGGTATTATTATTAATCTATTATTTATTTTAGTATTAGTTTAAGGCTTTGTAAATATATATATATATATATATATATTTGTTTAATATATTTCATAGAATAATGTGATATTTATTTGAATTTTCATTATTCGTAATAGAATAAAAAATTTGGTGCTTGCACCTATACTTTTTATAATTGAACGCCTTTATGATTATAAATTCTACATACTCGTACACATCATATACTTAATATTTATATTAAAAATAATAGTTTATACCATTAATAGAAGTAATGTTAGGATTTTGGAAGGTAATAATTCTTAAATATTACTTCATTAAACTGATAACAATATCAATAGCGTTATCTATAAATATTTATACAAAACAAAATCCTACTATATATTATATGTCAATAAAAATATTTATTAATTTTTAAAATGGAATTTTTGCACAAGTGTGCATTTCGTATGCCTTCTAAAAGCATATCACCAACCAGCTCTATAAAAAAAATACGCCTTTAACATACACACCATTTCAAGTGCAACATATTCGATGGTGAAGTACCCTTTACAAACGGAGTATGTCAGCTCTTTATCGGAAATTTTACAAATATATCTTATGTTTAACAATATTACTTTTTGTAAAAGCACACCTCATAAATACCCGACAATCGATCTCGTATGGTTTTATTCATAGCTATTCTTGAATAAAATATTTTGAAATAATGTGACCCTTAAAAAAGTAACTTATACATTATTCTACAGAAATATTATTAAGAATTAAAACGTTTAAAACTATTAGATTGTACACGACACAAAATGAATTGTATTATAATAAAGTAGTTTATACTACTATATTTTTAAAACTTCGGTAAAATATTTGAAATTCTAAAGTAGAGTTAAAACTAATTTTTTTTTTAGTATTCCTATTATACACATAATAAAAATATATTATATCAATTATTTAATGATGAATATCATTATTATAATTTTGAATGTTATTTATATATGAATATAAGAGCTTGACTTGAATAATAATTTTTAGTAATGTATTTTTTTTATTATTAATATTATTATACTGTTTGGTACACAGGAGTGTAGTAAACATACTTGAGTAAATTTTATCTTTTTAAAAATTTAATTTTTAATTGGGATTCTTTGTCATAGTATTATATATTATAATATATATATTTTTAAGAATATTTTTATCATAATTACATAAAGTTGTTTACACGTTATATGCTATTATTTGTCCATATTTGACCGTAAAATTAATTTTAAAAACTTAAAAATTAATTTCGGTCTTAGGAAAAGTGAACTTGTTGAAAAATTGATAAAATTTTATTTTTTAAAATTTATAACTTATGTTATTGTTAACTATTCGTTTTTTCTAGTATTATTAATAAGATGCAAATTAATTAATAATATGATAAACGATGTTCAATTCAAAATTATTTAATGAATTATTATCTTGTTTGATAGATTACTATTTGTAACATTTTTATTCATATATTATAAAATAGAACACAAAAATGACTATTATTTTTTACGAGTTTATCTATGCTTAATATAATAAACATATGAATAATAATGACCAGATAGGAGTAGCTATTAGTTTTCAGCTTCGATTAAACTACAACTAATAAGATAGACTCATTATATAACATTGTATAACTAGATAATCATTAAAAGTCTTAAATTATTTACTATAGAGACCCAAATAGAAAAAAATAATATACTTCTAGAAAATAAAAAAATTTAAGTTACAATTTAATACAATAAAGAACAAATAGGAACTTAAAATAAATAAAAAAATTTTAATAATATCACTGCAACTATAAATTTAGCCATTTATTTTATAAATTATTCGTATGTTAGTGTTATGCAAAAATATTAAAAAATTGAGTTGGTAACTATACTTATCAGAAATAAAATATAATTAAACTAGCCTATTCCAGTACCATAACTCATTATTTTATTAATTAATAAATAAATACAAGATATTTCATTAATACAATTTTGTACTATTAGATATCTATATTTTGACAATAGTAAAGAATTTGATAATACACTGAAATTGTGTGTATCGTATGAAGAGGTTTGAGGTGATTAATAACATAATTAAAACAAATATAAATATTTTAAAATTTAATAAATAATAATAATATAAATGATTCCAAAATGTATTCATTTTTATTATTTAAATTTTCTTAGTTAAAATAAAATAATCAAAATCGGCAATAAAAATAATAATCATCGTTATTTTTCAATTAAATATGCAGTTTACACAAAATTTTAGCTTCAAATATGTATAATGTTATTGACAAATATCGTCCAAATATGAATATTAAAGGCATTAGAAATCATGTGACTCTTTTTGGCTGAGCATTAAAATTGTTTCCATTATTTATGGGGAAAAAAAGATAAACGTTTATAATGTCTATAAATAGCTCAAAAGCATATAAAACGTTTAAAAAAAAAAATACAAGAATTTAAATTTTTACTAATATAAAATATTTGTTAAAAATATTATGTGTCTATGGTTATTTGATTTTTAACTACAATAAAATAAAAAAATCAATTTTATCAAAAATTGACACACATAATATTGTAAAAACAAGACATTCATCTCTTGGCTTAAAATCTAAAATAATTATACAATACATAAGAACTTGTCCTAGTTGAATAAAGGAAGGGGTTAGGTTTTTTATTAAAAAATAAAAAATTTAAATTAAAATTAAATTAAAATAAAAATAAAATAAAAATTGTTCTTTTAAATTCTGAATGGCACTCGAAATCTATTTATTTTACAATTTTATGTGTTTTTTGTTTTCCTGTTATCACTTTTTAAAGCAGTAAAAAAAATTTGATGTTAAAAATTGTTGATAGTTTCTGATGAAAAGTAGAATTTAATAAGTAAAATATAGGGATCAAAGGAATAACATTCTTAAATTTAAAAATAATTGGGAAAAACAAAATAAATAAATAAATAGAATAACCGTAAATATTTCAAATTTCCACCGAATGTTTATATTAGTTTTATCTAAACGAGGTTTTATCAACATATTATTTGATTGACTATATATATGGTGATTCACTAAAGACATTCACGCACTTTTTTCTTTAACTATGGAAGTTATACAAATCTGAATTTTGAATTTTTAAACTACGTTGAAAATCATATTTTACAACACTTGAGATGTATGTAGTACTACTTTAAAGATGGTCCTATTATACAGACTTTTGTTTTTCAAGCAACTCCTTTTTTTTGGGAAGCATATATTATTTTTTAATTTTGACGAATCTTAATTACAAATTGAATGAATGGTTTCCAAGTTATTAAGCATTAAGTATAAAGGATATTGGTCTGCGTGACCGTTTCTATAGCCTAGGTGCCGACGATCGGTACATTGTTTATATTTATGAAATATGTTAGATTAGAGATTCGGCGCCCGGGCTAAAGGCAAGAACCATTATATTATACATTATACTTTGAGTGTAATAACTAGGAAACTACTCATTCGAATTTTTATTTAGGTACATTAATTATTTTTTTTTTTGTTGGCCCAAAATAAAGGGTGGCTTTCCATTTGTAAAATAAGTAGCTCGTATCGCCGCAGGATCATCCAAAAGTGATACAATAAATCTCAAGTATTCTATTCAAAAATGTAGTTTTCAATGCTATTTAAAAATTCCAAAGATTAAATTTTGATTAATTTTGTTATTTAAAAAAATGTATGTGAGTCTGTAGAAGTTTTAATTTTAACTAAATCGAATATTCACGTGTAAAGTAACGATTTTTTTTTTCATACTTCAAAAATGAATACCTAACCATAGATACTTGAACTTATACCAAATGTTTGAAAATTATAATTTCTCCATAAGTTATTATTTTTAAAATATTTTGACTCTTATTGGGCTATTTATGGACATTGATTTTATAAATGTTGATATAAATATTTTGTCGAATGAAAATACTTGAAACTTAACATTAGGCTAATCATAAGTTTTTATAAATTACTATAGATACAAAATAACTAAAAAAACTAAAAATATAAGCAAACATTTTGATAAAATTGAATATTGAAAATAAAGAATAATGATTTTAGTTAATTTTTGTAATTTAAAAAGCTATGTATAAGATAGCTGAAACTTTTAACGTAATTATTATTATGTTTTATACATATAATGCAATTTTAAACAATTAATCAAACAATCAACTTATCGTATTACTAAATGTAAAAAATTATAATAATAGTAATTAAATAAATATATTTAAAATATACTAAGTAATGTATAATAGTAATGTAGCCAACAAGTCGATTTCGATTCCCTTTTGTAATTTTATAAAAAAAATTTTTATATTATTGACTTTTATTATAAATGATTTTATTTTTTGTTAGTTGATCGTGTAACAACTTTTTTTTTTAGAGGTCTATAAAAGTTGGCCACTCCTGATGTAGAGGCTGACTGATTGTCTTTGCTCAGAATCGTTCATTTTTTGAGATAAAAGATACATTATAGTGACTGGATACTCAATAAAGAAGTGCACTTGATAACTAATGTACTACCGCAGAGCGATTATACTTATTTTTCTCTTTTTTTGTTTGAGATTAAAAAAAAAAAAAAGATTTTAGTGACACATAATTTGTAGCACGAATTTATATTTTCCTAGAAAAATGTATGGGTATGTTTCTATAATTACATTTTTAATTATTTAGTACCTAATATGGGCATCGAAAAACAAATTTTTTTAAATGTGCAAAACAAAAGTAAATGTGATATGTTACATAATAATAATAATAAATTAATACATAAAATGTATAAAAGTGTAATTTTTATTACTTAAATAAATTTTCAAGTATTTGTAATAATTATATATTTTATACAATACAATACATTATGATATTATTGGATTATGATTTTTTTTTGTTTTTATTAAACTAACTAGTTTATTTTATTTTAGTAATTGACATTACCTACTTTAAAATCAATATGTTAAATAATTTATAGTAATGAATTTATGTAATTGCATTATATAATTAGATATATGTATATGTACTATAATATAGGTTTAACAATTTATATAGTCAATTGTAAAATAACATTTAGACTAATTGTTATTTGCTTGTAATTCTACATCATTAGTTTTATGCCCAGACTAAATAATTATGTTTAATATTTGTCAATTTAGAAAATAATCCTTTATTATATGTTAAAAAATATTATGCAAATTAACTGTGAAAAACTAGTTATGGTATTTGACTTTATTACTTTAAAATATAATTAGATAAGAAGTGTTCATGTATAAATACTAAAAAATATATCATTGGAATTAAATAAGTAACACGTCATTTTAAAAAAGTCTATTTTTTTTTAAAAAAGAAAATGTCTCAAGTCAGATTTTAAAACAACTTTATATAGATCAAAAATATTACTGAATAAAACTAAATAATATTAAATATAATTATGACTTAACTAACTTTTTTTAATATCTTAATTTACAAATGATACTTAAATAATAAATATATTATAATCAAATTGTTAAAATTATTTATCATGCAGACTAGAAGAAGAATAACTATAGCTTCGGGGAAAAAATTTAAGGAAACTATAATAAACTTAAAAAAGTTTAAGTATACCTATTAATTATAGATATCTGCAAAATATTTTAATTAGTTACGATTATGTTTAATTGATTAAGCAGTGTTAGCTTTAATGTACAGAAATGTTATGTCATTAGATATCTGTAAATTACAATGAGTGCAATATTTATACAAAAGGAAATGAAATATTATACAAAATATTCGATGCCTATCTGGTTTTAAATAAAATATAGGGTACTTATTGAATTAATGTATGTTGAATATATTAAATTCCAGAAATCTCTTATTTAAAACTAGTTACGTTTGAAAATTTAATAAATATATTATACTACTTAAATTATCGGATCATCTCCAAAACATAATTGTTTTTATTTTAATGGTTATGTATTTGGTATGAACTTGTTTGAGATATAAGAAGAAAGTACATGTTCTCTAAGGTTAATACAGTTCATTATTTAGGAAATATGTTGTAAACAATTCTTGTTAAGAGTTAAGACATCCATTTAGTGTCCATTGTAATATTTTTAGAAGACAAAAAAAATACAATTTTAACAAAAATGTTGTGGTTTTTTTAAATTTTATAATATTTAAGTACATTATGCGTAAATTTTATTGAAGTGCAGTACTGTTTTAGATTCTGAGCAGAGCAATGAATGTATTGATTTTACAATGATGTGTTTTTTTTTTTTTTAGTTTTATCACCTTTTAGAGTACTATAAATGCTTTAGTATTCCCTTTTAATATCTTTCCCATTAAAAAGTGAATCTGACTGGTACTTTAAAAAGAATATCATTCCTTATAAGTTATAACATTTATTTCTTAATAAATAAAAAAAAAAAACCAGGAATATAATTATTATTTTGTATAGCATAGGAATAGTCAATGACAACTGAAATTAAATTCAAGCGTTCTCATAAGTTGTTTTAACTAAAGCAAAATAATAATAATAATAAAACAAAGTATAATGATTTAAATTATTTTATTGTAATAAAAAAATACTTTAAAGGATTTGACATTTGTATGTACCCATATTATTATATTTTGATATACGAAATTACATTTTCAGTTTATCACGATTAGTATTAAGCTAATGGCTATTTACACTGTAAAAGTAATCATAAAATAAATTATTTTAGTAGCAATATTTATATATTATTTATTAATTAAAAAAAAAAAAAAACTCAGTAATATAGACTGACACTCGACATCTACAACTGAGCAGCAGTATGGTTATCTACTTGCTCGATTTCATTTTTTAATCAGTGATTATTGGTCGTAATGCTGTCAAAATTTAATCAATATAGATGTTAACAAAAATTAATTGTAAATCATATAAGCGTACGAACTAATGATGATTGGTTTAAAATGTATAGTTAACAACTTGTCGGTTTAGTTCAGCGTATAAATGATCAAAAATAGCTATATGCCAAACACGTGAAATATTTGTATTTTAAATTATACGTCTACAATGATTGGATTTGAACAATAAATAATTATAAACTCAAAATTGTCTAGTCATTATCGGGGAAAAAATGCAAGTATAAATATCTTCTGATGTGTAGAAATAACAATATATGGTTGTAAGTTATAATATAAAAGCTGCAATTTTTAATAAACGTTTTAAATCCGGAGATTTTGCACATTGATCGCATTCCTTTGAGTCTGGTTGGTTCACGTGCTTTATTCAGTAATGTTCTCTAGGTGATAACATAATGGTTTATCGTTGTTATTATTAATTATTGTTGTCTTTATATTGCGCGCTCACATACACACATTTATAAAAAAAAAAAAAAAATAATTACCCATATATAATATAATATAATATATGTGTGTATGCGTAAACAATAAACATAATATACATAAAAGAACATATAAATTATACATCTATATATTTATATACATAAATGTAGTATGTATACATGTCCGTACCTGTATTCATTTCTGGTATCCTTTAAATATATGCTAATATAATCCAATGTTATTATAAAAAAATTTAAAACATAGTACAACTTGAATGCATAATATTTCGAAAATAATATACAATCCAGTTAGATAAAAATCATAGTACGGACATAAAAAGAATAAATCATTACATACAAATGAAAAATATTTTGATTTTAATAGCTTAAACTTATGCAGACCCAAACGTGAAAATAATTTTTCAATTTCAATGTAACAGTTTTTAAATGTCAATATATTGTGATTTCACCATAAAATAAAAAAAATATTTTAAATAAATTTAATTATTTGTTTTATCGTCAAATTTCAAGTGCCAAAAATGATTATACAAATGTAAACATAATATAATATGTATTATTATATGTATCAATTTGTAATTATACTTGATGTTGACTTTTCAATTATTCTAAAACTTTTTAATTTTACTAAACTTTTAAAAACATCACCCTTTATAACACTTATTTATGTATATATCAGTAAATTAACTATGTTTTTATTAATATTTGTGAGGTGATAATAAACATTCAAGAGGTGGCCAATTAAAATAAATATATATTATGAATGAAGAAAAAAGAATAAATTAGTTAATTCTTTTTATCTCAATTAATGAATCATGATTTAAACAATATTATTAAGTTATACAAACACGATGAATGTCAAAATATGAAATATAATATTATGAAATGAAAACAAGGTTAGTTAAAAACTGTGATGAAGTATTTAAATAATTTTTATCTCCAAGTGAAATAAAAAGAATACTTTACTACCTAATATATGTTTGTCTCGATTTAGAATTTTTTTTTATTTGAAATCATAGGAATCAAAATAAGTTCAATCATAATGTAAAAATATTACACATGATATCATATTCATTTTAAAATATTCTAATTACACATTTTGTCATGTAATAAATAAGTGGTTTGCAATAATTATGATAATAAATACAAATAACATTGTTGTGAAATACAAAAAATCGTAAACATTAATACGAATATATTTTATTTAACATGATTCTTCTATAAAACAGTAATTCATATTATAATTTATTCAATGTCATAATATTATAATGGGTCATATTTTTTTAGAGCTAGAAAAATTAATTTTGTGATAAATATGGTAAATGCATTTTACTTTTTTTTAAACCTCCAAATTAGTAAACACCATATATTTTAATTGCAAGAAACGAGTTTGTTGATAACCTGGGTCAAAAGCATTGATATTAGAAATTTAAATTAAATTAAGTTTGAAATATTTGAACAAAAATATTTACAGTGCAATAAATGAATAAATTACTTATTATTCATAATAAATTATATAAATAATATTTTTTCAATGTTTATATTTTTAATTAGTTGTAATTGCATAATTAAAAATGTTGAGGATTATATCATATATTATGATTATAAGATTAACGAGTACTATTAATTACCTACTGAAAATGTTTTATAATTCTTTGTTCGTGATATTTTTACTTTACAGTAAGTAGCTACTAAATATTTTTAAATTTAAGAATATTAATTTTCGAAGCATATTACATCTCCAGTTACCGCATCACCGTATTGTTATAATTTATCAAATATTTAGGTTTTTTTTTTTAATTTATGCATTATATACCTATAGATAGTACTTATCAACGTTCTTCTAAATTGTAAGGCATATTTACATTTTTAATACGAAAACTATATTAATATACAATTTTTTTAAATTCAATTTAAAGTTAAATATCTCTGATGATTCAATACTTGTTAGTGTGATAAATGTATTATTTTTTACTAAACATTATTTTTTCAAAATGTATATATTAATTTAAAATGTATCTTTGATTTTAATTTAGTTGAACACATTGCTTTTTACGTTATATTTACAATTTATACATATTATTTAAGGCGGTGTTTGATGAAAACAAAAATAAATTTTAATCAAAACATATATAAAAAAAAAAAAGAGAGATAATATGATTGATGTAATACAATGATAATGTTTTTATTATATAATTCCAAGAAGTGGTAGGGATCTACGAAGTATATTATTTTCTGTATATATATAAAAAAATATGTTTTAGATACATATGTATAAATTATTATTATGGATAAAACTATAGTTTATTTTTATACACAATCTTACATTATAGACATTTATTTATAATTATTTATAAAATACTCGACTCACATCGTATTTTCAAAAGACTATAGGCTCAGAGATTTTTTTTTTATGGACCAAAAATAGTGATAGGTACCTTACATTGGACGATTATAAAATTTCTTTCGTACGTTCCAATAACACTGTTCCATTTATGGTTCTATTATACTGGTTTGCAGCTTTATCAATACCGACTGCCCTATATATATATAATATTATACACAACACACGTATAAAATTTATAATAGAATTCACATAAACGCTAATATATTGTTGCATGATATATTTTTTTTTTATTCAAGATGATGTTTATTCATAAGCCAAATGAGTCAATGATGTATATATGTATATATATATATAAAAAATAGTTAAGAAATAAACAATTGTTTATAGAGTTAATAAAAAGCAACGTTTTATGAAGGTAATTAATCAGAAATTAAGGTTTCATTAATTTGTTATTTTTTCTAAGTTTCTCGTGAAATAATATTATAATATACCTTTATTCTAAAACAAAAATTACGCATAATTGCTTATTGGAAAGAAACAATTATTTTATGTTTAGAAAAAAGTAAGTATGCTAACAAAATAAATACCTATTAATTTGCCGTATTTTGAACATAGTAAGTTAGATGCCCCATCGAAATACGTATAGGTATATTATAGAAATGTCTGTATCGTTTAGTACTGTGTTATTATATATTAATGGAAAATAACATTGTTAAAAGGACCGTACTAACCAATTTGTGCAGATCTCCGACCACAAATTCACTATTTTTTTGTTTTTCTCTGTTTTCCGTGTAACAACAGCAAATCCAAATCAAATACAACATGAGAAATTACTTGTAATATATTAACATTGTTTGATAATCAATCTGTGCTTTATAAAAGAGAAAAATACATAATAATAAACACCCTCGAGATTGTTAAATTTATTCGAACGAACAAACGAACTGGAAAAACATGGGACCGTGGCTCACCGTGCGATCGGACGACACTGCATAATATTTTTATTTACACAGACGCATGGGCCGGCGATAAAACTGCTTTATACCATTCCCTACTGTTTATTAGTTAACGACCGAATACGGAATGACACTCGTGTTGGGTGGAAGAAAGAAAACAAACTACTGGAGGGTAATTACACTGTTAATATTATCGATAGGTACTCATACTTCAATAAATATTAGGCTACCTGACCATTATTGAATTCGTAATATTATAGGTACATAATAATATTATAATTAACATGTGTGTTAAAAATAATTATATTCTAATCGATTTAATTGTTTTAATGAATTAAAACATTGGTATACATTTTTTCCATAAAATATTAAAATATTAAAAGACATCAACAATATTTTATAAAAATGAAAATCCATAATAATACAATTAATACATTATAATTAGATTATTTATATAAGTAATGAAAACCAATTAGGTATAATATGACTACCTATTGATAACACTTTAATTGCAAATTACCTACTTTAATTATTTTAACGAAATGAATAAAAATTCGTTGTAAACGAAGTAAGTATAATATTTTTGATTATGTAGTATCAAACAAATATATAGAAAAAAAATATTTTTTTAAATTGTTATAGGTACCATACTGTAATAAATAAATGATATTTTATAATTTTTAGCTTAAACAACATTTAATTACTGTCTTAGAATATTTTTCATGTTATATTTCCAAACTTTTCAACCAATTTATAAAATTCCCACCGCAATATTTACTGCATCATTTCAAATGCATAGATGAATTTATTTATTTATTTTCTTATTTTATAAAATAAAGCCAATTATTTCAACTAAAATAAAATCAAAATCAAATAATTGTATAAATATTAGTAGATATTATATTCAAACATAAATTATTATAAGTATAATATTGTAGACATGTGGTTTGAATTATAATTGAATTAAAATCGATTTAATTGGTATATTAAAAAAATACTTGTACTATTGTAATGTATTCTTATATTCTTTTAATGATTTAAGTTATTAAAATTCAAATGTTGTAGGTAGATACTAAATAGTTTAGTGTAGGTATCTACTTAAATCTTAGTATAATAAAAGTCCCCATTTTCACCTGCATTTCTTAAAAAAAAAATCTTAGCTGTTTATATTTTATACAAAGAATAAAACAATATCATATGATTATAGGAAATAATAAGAAATATGTTAAAAATAGTAAATAATTTTAATCCTTCATAAAATCAAAACACATATTTAATTTCATAAATATGCATTTTTTTTTTTTTTTTTTTTTTTGGTTAAAAAATACACACAGCTCCAAGTTTCATTTTAAAATTATTTCATTATTAATGAATAATGATCATTGAACTGTTAAGTATATTATACTCTATAAAACCTTTTTGTAAGCGATAAGAATTTAGTTTGATTTTCACATCATACTCGTTTTTATATTGCCTGAAATTGAAAGGTTTCTATTTTACCTTAGTGAAATATTTTACTTATTTTTTAAAACATTTTTTTTTTCATTAAAAGATTTGTTTTATTTTATTTAAAAATAAAAATGAGTAAATGAAAATAACATTTAAAACAATAAATAATACAAATATTAATTAAAATATACAAGCTTTATCTGGTGTATTTTTTTTTTTTTTAGTATATAAATTCTCTACATATACATCCAGTTTTAAACGAAATAACCAATTCTTATCATGGAATATTATTATTATGTTTTTTTTTTTTTAAGTTATTAAATGTTATATTAATTATGAATAAAGTATATGGTATGGTGATCATAACGATACAAATGTTGATGGATGAAAGTATTTCAATAATGTATATAACTATAATATATTGTTGTTGTATCCTATATAATTAAGGGTATTCCTATATTTTTGTAGTATAATAAATTATTTGTAAATATACATTTCAGTGAAAATAAATTTAATTTCAAACATATTGTTTTTACACGTCATGTACACTATCCATATAAATATGCGACAATTCATTAAAAATTTAAGTAAAAAACAAAAAAAAAAATTATATATTATACTTGCACCAATTTATTTTTCCTATTTTTTTAATAACTATTTATTATTTATAATTAATTATAATGGGAGTCGTAAGTGGTGTTAAAAAATAATTATATGTTATTTAACAAATAACAATATTAAGTAAATGTTTAATATTAAAAAAAATATATGTATTTTCTGTTAGATCATGGCACTTTGAATAAGTCAATTAGTCATAACGATTCATAACTTATAAGTGTTTAAAGTTAAGATAAACAAAGTTAAGTGAGACATTGGCACCAAAAAAAAATGTTATTCTATTACTTGAACCTTATCAACATTTTAAATACTTTTAACAGTTATAATACTAATTCAAAATACCATTTTTTTT
>VUJU01002259.1:24396-39868 GCA_009835225.1 Aphis craccivora | reverse complement strand
GTCTTTTTTTCTGGATACTTTTTTTCCTAGAGACTTTTTTTCCCCGAGACTTTTTTCTATTCCCCGATTATGAACCATTTAAAAAACAAAAATATATATAATATAATGTATAATAATATATATTTGAATGATACATAAGAGTATGAGACTATCAAAGTTAGCCTTATTTTCATATCAAAGATACCCCAACGAATAAATTCAATTATAAAAAAAAAACTATTACAAATTAAGTATATTCAAAATTACAATTTTCTTTATGATGTTGTATACAATAGTAATATGTACTTATTTCTCAAAAATACGACGATTTTCTTAATTTTACATAAAGGTTTTATTTGAGACGGTTTTTTTTTAATAATGCTAGTCACTTTGTGATTAAGTGATTAGGCGGTAGATAATATGAAAACAATATATTTTACCTACAAGATGCTACGTATGGAACGTTATAAATACAGCTAGTAATCCAATCACCAACACTGGAACATGTTTGGTTATGAAAATATGATAACGTATTACAAAATTTATTCGAGAAATCAAAGTTACCCCTCAAAATCAAAATCAAATATAAACTCCTACTCATATTATTCTATGCAGTTATATACCTACCTACTTATAAAATAAAATAAATAATACCCAATCACAAAACATTTTGTAAAATAATTAATAATAAATATTAAAATATAAAGTAGTAAATTATGGTATATAACTATATAAGTATTTAAAAATTATAAATGTTAATAAAATAATAATATAATAAACTTGATTAATGATTTCATATGTATCTATGTTAAATAGTATAATATATATTAGGTACCTACTAACCTATAATAATAAATTATACTTAGGTTCCTGAGTACTTAAATTGTATATAGTATTATAGCTTGCCTATACAATTATTTTAATTAAGTATAAGTAAATATTTTCAGGTAAATTAAACAAAAAAGAAATTCAGAAAGAATTTGTATCAATCATCTTAGATTGTCAAACTGTTAATGAGTAAATATATTTTTAATTAATGTAATTTAAAATATTGAAATAGTGGAAATTGCTATTATTTTATGAGACTCAAATCACAAATAAAATTAAAACCAATATTGCTAAATAATCAACTACTTTGCTCGTTAAGTAGCAAGGTCAATTAAATTAAATTAAATGTATATAATACCTATCATAAAATGCAATGTAATATCTTACACATAATTACACTTACTGTATTTTACATATTATACGAATGCCGCAACTAAGGTTTTTAGGGCTGAGGTGCAACAACAATTAATAGGTCCTTTTACTTTTCAAAATTTTAAAAAATATTTTCATAAAAAATGTATTTATATATGTAAACGTTAAGTATCTATCACCATTCACTATTGAAATTTCCTTTTAACTGAAAAAATACAAATTTACTCTAGATAAGAATGGTTGATACGTTTAAAATTATAATAAAAACATTAAATATTTATGTTTTTCATATGTTTACATATTTACACTAGTCACTATTATACAAAATAGTAACAGAACATAATTATTAATGTATGTTTTATTAATAGACATTAGACACATATTATCTTTATTAGTTTCTAATTTTCTACTTAAAAATTTAAAGTATTTTTCAATAAGAATCTCTAAATTCTCTACTGGGAGATGCAATTCACCCCTTTAACCCCTAGAAGTTGCGGCACTGGACCATGTACCTATATATATTATATATATATTTATAAGATACTTATCCTCCCATTCTATTTGAAATTGTGTTTGAGAATTCATACTGTATTTTATTTAATATATTGCATAACCACTATTTATATTGACGAACATTTTCAGCCAATTAAAAACAATATACGGGATTGCACGGCCAATTGTTTTAATTTATATGGTAGGAGATTCAATAGGAATGATAACTATGCCTTTTTTAATTGTGATGGTAAGATTATTTTTCACAATATCTTTATTATTACCAAGTCATTAAATTCTAAGGAGTAAGGTTATGTCCAAATTAATTTATAATTACGATTTTATCCATGATTTATGGTGAAATATTAATAATATATACGACTTTAGTTTTATACTCAAGACAAATCAATTTTCAATTCTAATGTTATTGCTTTTTCGTGGACACTGTTTGTTGTTGGAATTCAATTGTACATGTACTGTAGTTTACTTCAAAACGTAAACGAACGAGTAAAATATAAAAATATTATTATTAAAAATCATGTGGTTTGATTGATTAATTAATCTTTTTATTTGTAGAGAGAAAACATAAATTTTGGACTATATAGTTGTGACTGGACATGGCTAGATATTGAAATAAAAAAACTAATTTTGTTGGCAATGCGTATTAATAATTCAAATAATTTAAAAATGAATGTAACATTTACAAAATTTATTGATCTACCTATGTTTGCAAGTGTATGTATAAAAATCAATATTAATTTATGCGTTAACAATAAAATATGAATTCTATTATTTTTCAGATTATAAGATCATCTTATAGCGTAACATCTGTTTTAATCAATTCAAATATTCATAAAATAAATAAATAGTAGTATATTTTGTGACTGTTTTAATTAGAATATTATAAGTACATAGGTACATATAGTTTTGATCTAGACTTTAAAAAAATAGATTGGTACCTATTTAGTATTAACTATATAATATTTTGAACAAATTTTAAGTATACAAAGTACCTATCAACTGGCTCATTTATTAAGTATTTAATTTGACAACCATTTTTTTTTTAATAATAATAATGTTTGCTTTTAATAATAAAATAGATTTTTTTTTTTTTAATCATAAATATTTATTTATTAAATTTGTTATATTTCTATATTTTAAGTTAAATTGTGCTTGTGTGATTCTTTGTTTGTTAATAATAGGTACATAATAAATGGCATCATAATCATCGTTATAGTTTGTCTGTTAACGAATAAACATTGAGCGGTAAAAAAAAAGTCTAATAGTCACTGCTCAGAAAGACTTTACTAATGTCAAAACTAAGAATACCAAACTTAAAAATTCAAAATATGTGACTAAAAAATGAACAATATCTATTTTCAATGTCACAACGGTAATACATAAAAATATAAAATTTAGCCTTCTACATATAATATTATTATACAATATACAGTCAGGGCCGTTCCTAGAAGGGGGTGTGGAGGGGGGGTGTCACACCCCCACAACTTAGTCAGTCGGCACATTTGATATTGAGCCACTGAGTCGGCAATTTAACGACATTTAATTATAATATTATATATTAAAATATTATTATATATTTGACAAGAAAAAAAATCACTGTTTTTTCATTAGTAATATTATACTATATATTTTTAATTTATGAAGAATATGTTGAACGTATAATTTATGAGTAGTTATAATATAAGTATCATATTTTCTTTAGGTTTTAGTGATAAAACGTGATAAAATAGATTTGGTAGGTAGGTATGTGTTATTGAGCGGATTTCGGACGTCAACCGTCAGTAACACTGTAGTCTGTAGTATCTATACCTAATCTATTACTATAATATATCCGTTATGCCCGTATTATAGCTCGTATAAAAATATGTAGGACCTACATTTTACATTGTAATTTGTAGGAACATATTATTATGTATGTTATTTTTACAGATAATTTTATTTATAATAGGTAACGTTAATACTATTTTCAGCTTATTTTTTTATTATATTAAACTAATCATAATCAAAATCACAATAAATATTAACCATAATACTCTCTGCCTCTGGCCCTTTACGTATAAGCAATAAGCATATTAGGAAAAATATTATCGAATTATTACTTTTCTTTAATCCTAACGTAATCTTTGAAAATTAGTAAAATATTTATTATTTATAATTGATTTTGTTCGTGATCTTCGTTTTCGTTATATTATACGCAAAATAAAAATGAGTAAAGTGAATAATAGAAAACGAAAACGTGTAAAAGTGGAACGCTTGGAATGTGGTAGTCAATTTAATGACGATTTAAAAAAAAAGCACGAGGAAAAATTACATCGTGGTAATTGGGTAAATATTAAACATGTTGGCGCACCCAAAAATCCATTTGGAAGTGCAGCTGCAGCTACACGAAGTTTGAGTACACAGGAAATGATACCGGTAAGTCTATATTATAGTAGTCGATAGGTATACAGCGTGTTCATCAATTTAGGGAATAATGGAATACTGCATACTGCATACCAAATGCGTTTCATGTATTTTAAAAACTAAACAATACTTCCCTTCTCATTTTTATACAGACTTAAGACTGTCTGTAATAATAATTACATAATTACTACTACAGGTAGGTTAAAAATATTGTTTTTGCTTTTTATATAAATTATTGCATTTGTAATTGTATATTATGTATAAAAATATTAAAAAATATATAAATATAAACTGTAGTAAAAAAAAAAACTGTATAATTGTAAAATTGTAACTATATAAAAATATTAAAAAATATAAACTGTATTAAAAAATATTATGGTGTTGGTAAAAATTTAAAAGATAACGTTTTATGAATTCAAATCTACTAATTTTTTTTGATTGAAAATCTGCTATTGCTTGTTTTAAAAATTGTTCTTTATTAATTATCGATGTTGTACGGTTCTTTAAGTGAGTGCTACGTTGTTTTATATAAATATCAGTTTGTAACCTCTTTAGAGTATCTATAAATTGAAAAATGTTTGGATGGGCATTATAAAACATCGCGTTCAGCTTCGAATGAAAAGATTCACAACTATTAGTAGTTCGTATGGTTGTAGCCGAGTATTCTGCCCATAATGAAAGCGGAAAACTAGATTCCGGTAGTATATGTATATATATATATCTAATATATTATAATCAGTGAATATATCTATTTTTTCATTCAACGGTTTAATAGATATTAAATCATCTGTGAAACAGTCGATCACTTCGTCAGGAAGCAGAAACGGTAATCCAAAAAAATATTTCAAGTATTTACTTGTATCGCTGTCAATTTTATACTCAGAACTTAGGCCAATCGATTGTATTTTCCTATACCAGCTTTGTCCCAAATGAAAACGACACCCTTTTAAAGTTATTGAAGGCCAAACTGATAAAATAGCTAAATGTATTGCCTTTTCAAAATCTGCAAACACTTTTTTTGGAGAAAATAAGATATTAATTTTACTACATTCAGACATAATGTGCAAAAACGCCTTTTCATAAGATTTTGATTCCTTATTAGGAAGTAGAAAAAATAATAATGGAATAAATTCATCATTTTGTAAGCCATGAACTGTAAATAATATTTGTGTAAAAAGGCTTGGGCAACTTTTGAAAGTACCATCAACAAAAATAGTTTTAACATTGCTTAAAAACATTAAGTTTGTTTTAGTCAAAAATAATAAAATATTTGAATCCAGATCATTTACCAACAAAAAGTTTACATTACGGTTAGTTAATAAGAAATCACTCATATTGTCTAATGAGGTTTGTAATTCCTCCAAATTTTTTGGTAATCTGGGCAAAACAGAAGAATGTGCATAATGCATATTTTTCCTAATCAATTGCAAATCATATGTAGTTAAAGTATCTATATCATGTTTTATAGTAGGATCTAGGATAAAAAAGCCACCGACAAAAAAGCTATGGACAAAAAAGCCACGGATAAAAAAGCCACGAATTTATTTTTATGCTAAAAATAAACGAAATATTTCGAAAATTAAACTATGTGAAGAATTATGTAACCCTTTTTTGATATACCTAATTGTGTATAAGCATTATATAATATATAATATACCTATTACCTATATTATATATGCTTATATGCTTATATCCGTTTAATCTTTAATAATTTTTATATACTTTTATATTATAATATAATATTCAATAAAATAATACACCAAATGTTTTAAACTACCTATAGGCAAGCCCAGAGCCCGGATTAAAATTATCGTAGGCCCTACGATTTTTTTATCCCATAGCTTTTTTATCAATGGCTTTTTTATCCGTGGCTTTTTTGTCCATGGTTTTTTTGTCGGTGGCTTTTTTATCCGGTTACCGTTTAAGTAATTCACTATTAATTATTTTACTTAGTTTCTCACAAATATCGTCAACAGCTTTTTATTTTAATTTATTACTCATGATTTGACAGTTTAATAATTCGTTTTCTTCTTGATGATTATGATTAATAACTTTTTTGACTACCTACATCGTTATTATCGGAGTTTAAATGAATATAAGATTTACACGTTTTTTTACAACAACACCACCGTTCAATATTGTTTTTTAAGAACTTGTGGAATCGAAATTTATACTGCTCAATAACAAATAAATCACGTTGTTTTTCGCTATAAATACTATTCATTTCACTCGCCATAATCGGGTTTAAAAATGTAACACGTGTAGGGTAGTGCAGGACTGTTAACACTATACTGCGGTCTGCGACAATAATTGTGTTGGTCATCTACAAAACGTAACTCACACGGCACTTATCAAAGCTTTAACGTAATCGTTTTTATTAAATCGGAAATACTCAGTGTTGAATCCAGGTATACTTCAGGGGGAGCGAATGCCCCCCCTGAAATTTCTTTCGCCCCCCCTGACAAATACAACTTTCAACAAAATGTACCTATTTATTAAATGCACAATACTAAAATCACGTATCACCATTCACTAATGAAAAAAAAGTGAGCCCCCCCCCCCAGAGAAATTATCTGGATTCAACACTGGAAATACTAAAATAATTTATAATAATCAATAATTTCGGCTTTATACATTTTAGATATCACAGGTACTGGGGACGCAATTCAGCTGTGCTCGAGAAAAACCCGGGACGCAAATTAGTATTATACCTTTTTATACAGGATGCAATTCGTACGCACCATAAAATAATATACCCTCTAGAAAATTCCTGGGCTCACCACTGATAATACATTACATACTATTATCTTATGCAGTATTTAAGTATATCAGATATCTCATAGGACATCACAGATATATACTAATACTAGATAGCCGTCTTCGAATACACCGCTGCAAAATAATTGAAACCGACGCCATGTGCAAAGAATACAACTCGGTAAACAAACGTTATCAATATCAGACTTTTATCAGCACAATACATGTTATTATCACGGACTTAGATATAATGGACCAATAATATTATAGATATTTTGACATTTGACTAAGTGATAGGTTTGTTTACCGAGTTGTATTCTTTGCATAGATAATTCTTCTATTATCTATGATTCTTTGCATATGGCGGCGTGTTTCACTGATAACAAGAAGACGGCTATCTAGTATTTGCTAGTATTAGTATATATCTAATACTAATCTATTAGTATTAGCTGTGTAGGACATACAGCATTATTACTCTAAAGTCCAAGGTAAAACCGAAATCTTACGTAGTATAAAATCTAAAATACATTATATCATTTAATAACTAGATAGCGTATGTTTATAATGACTTCAAAATTAAAAATATTTATTTAAGAGATGTCGCTAGCAGTTTAACGTTAAATCGAATACTTGTTCACAAAACATAACAACTATCAATTGATAACACTACTTAATCTACTCATACGACATACAGTAGTTGTATTGTAATTTGTATTCACTATTCAATATTCATACTATCTACATAATACATAATATATGAATATGATAAATAAATTTGTTGCTAATTATTTATGAACGGTTTATTGTTAAAACTAGTAGTAGGTACCATAAGAAATCTGAAAACGTAGGTACCTACTTGATGTCTGATGATGAAATTTATATGACGTAAATCATTTCACTTTTTCAAACATTAAATTTTATCTTTTACTATTAAATTTGATTTAAAATGTAATACTTGAAACACTTTTAAACAGTAACTGTATATATTTAAAACAAACGTTTAAATGTTTAACAAAAATATTTAGTGCGTATCGACTATCGTATATCCGCACAATTAAATGCTTAGTTGTCTGCCACAGTTAGTTTTCTGTGTACAATTATATTTGCCTAGTTTCATCAAACGATTGTATACAATTCATGGATCAAAGGAGAAGAGATCAAATACCTATGTTTACCTCTAGAAAAAGCATGTTAAGCAAGCACACGGCACGCACCCACATTGAAAAATAGTCATAAATCATAATATACTATGCGTCCCAAATCAAAGATAAATAAAAACAATAAACCTAATAGGTATACTGAAATTATATTTTCTATATATTTCGAAAACAACTATCATCTCAAAATTGAAAAATTCTAAAAGCTAATATTTTTATAATATGTTATGTGTATCAATTATAAATATTTATTTCCCTATAATACTATCGATAAAAATCAATATTATTTTTATATCTTACGAATATCTTTATTAATTGATAGTATTATCATTAGAACTGGGATAATAACGCCCAAAAATAACTCTAAAAATTCACTATAAAAATGCATTTAAATTATATTTATTAAAGCTTAAAAATTTGAAAAAAAATTTATATTTTATTTATATTTTTATAGTATTGTTACTACTTATAGTATTTGTTATTTATTTAGTTCTGGACATACTAATTGGTTACTAATTCAGTAATACTTATCAAGGCCATGATGAGCTATGTTAAAATTGTTATCGAGAATAACTTGTGGTGGTGCTATATAATTTATTATTCGTACCGTCTGCAGTTTTCCGAAAATCTTTAGTTAACTGCAACTATTTTCGTTCATTTTCTGAATAAATTGTGAAAAATGCTCTAAAAACTAAGAAAATTTACTAAAATTGTCAAAAAATGCAAAAAAAAAATTACTTTAAAATAATCAGTTTAATTTAATGATTTTTAGAACTGTATAGAGTCAAAGAAAAAAATCAAACATATGGAGAATTACAAGTATTTACAAGTATTTATTTGTATTACAAGCAAAAAATATCTATATATAATAAGGAAAGTGTACTTTACCAATAATCAACGCAGAGCAGAACCTATTTGAGTTATCGACTTGAAATTTCGAGGATAGATTTTTATAATAATTTCATCGGGCACTAAGAAAGGATTTATCAAAATTTTGATTTTAAAGGGTTGCTCAAACGGGGATTTTGAGATTTACATTTTACGATGGAAATTTTGTTTATAATTTTTGTTTACAAATGGTTGCTATAACAACCTGATTTATGTATTGACACATTTGTCACTAATGCGTTGATAGATCAGTGAATCAACTTACTGTTTTATATATACAGATACCAATACCGATTAACAATTATATTTAAATGAAACACATAAGAAAATATAATTATTAATCTAAATCTATAGAATGTCTTCAAAATTGCCTATTTATACGATTTTTATTTCGATACTGATAGGTTAAATTATTATTTTACAATTATGATTATGGACGATTTTGATTTTTGATTGTGAAACGGTTTTTTGTATTAAAATACAACTTCATGTAAAATGTTCTACGCATTTACGCATACACAAGGGCAAGGTGTTTTGCTCATTATTTTCGAATATTAATGCGTCTTCGTATACGCACCAAAGTTTATGTACGGTTCTTTCTAATTATTTTCTAAAATTTCTTACATTCTTACAAATTAATTTAAAAAAAAAAATTAATATGGTTGTGAGTTGGTGGTAGCCGGACAATTATTTTTGGTATTTATTGATGTGTTCCTCTGTGGTGAACTGTATATGAACAATTTTAATCGAAAAGGAACCAAGATTGCAAGTTAAAGCTCTACACAAAAATGTAATAGAAGCTTTAGTTATCACTGGGTGTGCTAGAGGAGATATAGTTTTAATACCGAGAATAACATGAATTCAAACCGATTATCCCTTCGAGTTTAAAATAACAAAATTTCTACTCAAAATTTGCTTTGCTATGACTATTAATAAGTCCAAAGGACAATCATTGATCATGGCAGGGATTGGCTTGAGAGAAGAATGTTTTTCATATGGACAGTTCTATGTCGCATGTTTTAGAGTTACCTCTGCCAGTAATTTGGTTATTTTAGCCCAAAAAGGAAATACCAAAACAATAAAAATAAAAACGAAGAGCTAAAATAAAACATATAAAAAAACCGTATTTTTCAGCTATTATTATTATTAATATAATGTAAAAAAAATTTCGGTTTTCACCTGAGGTTACTTTTGCCCGGGCAACGCTGGGTGGAACAGCTAGTTATTAGATAAATGAATGAACAATAATCCGTAATCGTATTGATATTAATAAATTATTTTGATTTAATTTTCAGTCGCATCGTTTGAAAGAATGTTGCTTAATGCATTTTGCAGAAACTTACGAAATTACAAATTCGTGTAAATTGTCGGAGACTGTTCAGAAATTAAAAAAAAAGTATCACTGATAAGTTAAAAATATTTTGTATAATTGTAAAAACCATTGAATATTTTAAAAAAATTAAAAGTATTTAAAACTTTAAAACATTTAATAATTTAATTATATTTTTAAATTTGGTAAATAAAAATATATCCAAGGAAATTGTATTTTTTATAAACAATCATAAAATCCTATAGCAATAATTTATAAATAGGTAATTGTTGCCCCTTTTTTTGTTTTTATTATTTTATCCTGCAAAATATTAAAACTAAAATTGAAGGAGTCTGCTGATACTTAAAAAAATGTATATAAATTTCAGTTTACTATTATTATATCTATAATGTATTTTATTATTATGTAAAACAATAACAAGGTTATTGATTAAATAACTATCCTTAAGTATAGAAAATAACAGGCCTTTTTTTATGTACCCATTTTGTAACGACGCTATTTAACTTTTTTTCCATAGAATTATTCCAAATACCTTTCTGAGTGTCACCACGTCACCCGATTTTCAAAATTTTGATTTTAAATGGTTGAAATCGGTTAATAATAAAATAAAGTAAATAAATAAAATAAGCCAGATTGTTATACCAACTTTATAAAATAATAAAAATTAAAAATTAAAACAACGAGATGGCACGTTGTTGTTATATCTTATCCGCCGTAGTAAAAAAAATTGATATAATTTTGAAACTTAAGGGTTAGAAATTATAAACTTAGGCATTATAAACCACAGGTGGATTATTGCCACCTGATAATATACTGCTCGCATAATCACGTTAGGATTACGGGCAACACCAAGTGGAATGACTATAATATAACCTAACTAATTCACTGACTGATAAATTTAGAGCCTGAATAATGATAGATCGAGGCTTGCAATTTACACGGTACATTCGTTCCACAAATTTAGTGTGCAATAAGAAAGCATTTTACAAAATTTCGCATTTTAAAGCGGTGCTTGCACAATTTTTTTGAGATTCAAAATGGTCAATGAAAATGTCTAAGTTTTGAACACCGTTAAACCGAATATTAAATAAAAATTAATCAAAGTTCGAATCATATTATAGAATTGGCCTCTTTTACAGGCAATGAAGTGCATGGAGTCAGCAGCTAGTAAATATTATAAATTATTAATCTCACACTAAATAGTAGGTGCATGATAATATAATATTATCAATATAATTGGCTACCTACTATATATTGGAAAAAACAAATAAAATATATTTACCACTTGACAAGAATTATCTTTGAACCTCGAGTAAGGTGTAAAAGAAAATTCTATGTAAAATTACAAGACCAAAAAATCTTTCGGAGAAATCTAGAATATGGGATTCCACAAGGGCCCGGATGAGTATCCTTGCACCGACACTGTTTAACGTATACCTATTAGGTACCTATATATGGGGTCGGGTCATGTGTTCGAAAATGATATGTTTGAATGAAATGTGTTCGAATGAAAAGTGTGCGAAAAAGCGTATGTTCGGATAAATTTTTGTTCGAATGAATTTGTGTTCGAAAACTTTACCATATATACCTATATATACCTATACGAATAACTAATAATAGAAACTATTATGGCTATTACTGTCAAACAAACACGCACACACTAAAAGAACTAAAAAATATAACATATATGACTCATTAAATAATAACAAATTCTAAAAATGATATTTTCTAAAAATAATTTTGAAAAAAATAAGGGGAATTTGTGACAAAAATAAATAATTAAGTCAACCAAAAATATTTCAGGGACTTACACTATGTGTCTATGCATAAGTATAATATTATATAGTAGAGGTTCCCAATTCCCAAACTTTTTATTTGGGAATTTTTTAAAATTTGGCGACCCAAAATATTGTATTGAATGACCTATTTTTTAAGTGAGTCAGTTGCTTACAACAAAAAATATATATTTACTTTTATTATATAAGAATATAGCGCGACCCACCAAAAATATAATCGCGACCCACAGTTTGGGAACCTCTGTTATATATAATACATATATTAATAAAATCAACTGGATAAGTACACATTTTTTAATCTAAAATCTATAAAAATGAAATAATTTTTTAATCAATTTTTATAAACTTGAATTGATATATGATTTATCGATTATAATATGAGTACAGTATACCTACTTATTATTTCCATGATTTATACTAATTTAGTAAAAATAAAATAGATGTGGACCCATGCCTACACAAAATATTTTTGAATACCTCAACATTTAAATAGTTCTAGTTAATAGTTATGTTCTATTAAAAATAATTTAACTATTTCAATTCAATTTGATAAAATATAAATTATTCATTATAATTTAGCTTGTATTTATTTTGACTCCATTAAATTATCAGCAGATCAAATATCGCTAACTATTATTGATTGCTCGAATAGCCATGTTAAACTTTATAACGACAACGAGCCAATAATGTATTTTGATAACGAATGTTGTTAGGTACTTATTTTTATGACACGTGTCTATTCACGACAACCGATTTGCAGACTATTTATTGACACGTGACACAACATTGTTGTCATTGAAAATAATATTAATTTAACATTGATGGTAGTATTACTATTTATTAACATTAATATGGTTTAACCATCATACAAAGATGTATAATAATGTATTGACTTTCACATAGGTTAGGTACGAACATATTATTATATAATGTTATAATTTGATTTCCAATCAATATAATAAACTAATACAGTAATACATTTTGATTGGAGGTTCCAAGTAATGATTTGTTGCATAGGTAATTTATTGCTTAGTATCATTATGTTCATTATTTTTTCATTAGTATTTTTCAGGTTAATTTATTAAATAATTAATGATAACAATGACGAAGAACATCATTCATAGGAATCATTTTATTTATACACTGTACCTAATATACCTACCTACTATGTAGGTGTCTAGTGTTTACGTTTTATAAACTTAAAAGTCAAAATAGTTTTGAATAATATAGTAGAACAACGTTATTCTTAAGACGAGAATAATTAAGAATAAATTCTAATGCTAATAAATTAGCACTAATTCATAATTTTAATAATAAAAAATATATATATTTTTTTTTTAATAATTACCTATTACCTATTTAAGTAAACTCCTTGCAATAGTGGCCATTAAGTGATATTGACAACATTAAATAACATACATATACAATCATTCAATATTTAGATATTAAGATATGCACAAATAATATATGTATAAAGATTAAAGGCTATTCTATTAATAATAAATTACTATATACAATTTATATAGCAAGGGAGATAGGAGTTTTATCTTTCCGAGTATAGATCGGTTGACTATAAATGACTATGAAATTAATTCAGATGGAGATATTTGAAAAGTTCCGTTCAATACTTAACAGTTTCTATTGTGATATAGTGTATTATGTTTTACCATATAGGTTGGTTAATTGTACATTTAGATAGATATCATCTCCTGAGGTTATTGGTTTTTTTTTTTATGGATTATAATATACATAAATCTGGAACAAAATATCTTTTAAATATGACATAAACTGCTTTTAACTGTGATAAATAAATTTAAAATGATAAGAGGCATGAAACTTACGAATAATAAAATAATAAATATCGAATCAATTAGATTAAATTTTCATTTACACACATAAAATAAATAATAATCGCATAAGGGTAACTAACATTTTAAGTTAAAAGTATAACGAAATAATAGTTGACAAATTGATTAGTCATTTCCGTGTACTTTCTGAACGCTTAAACCCATCATCGACACGTAGGTATATAGTTCTTTCTATAGGAACATTATTGTTTTTTCCTATTTTCACAGTTTTAACGTTTCATTATTTTAGAGGGTACTCGCCCTTCACCGGTAATGATCTAGCAAAAGTGAAACCACCCTTTTACTAAACTTGACATGTTTTGCATTTTGGTGAAAGAGATAGTAAGTAATAGTAAGTAATAAAACCTAAAATAACAATAGTGTTTCCTGCTTTTAAAAACATTGCACAGTATTAAATATTAACGAAGTGTGATTCATTAACTTCATTCATCAACGTCTTAACTCTTAAGTTATAATAAGACACCTAAATCAAAACCACCATAATAATACCGGTTTTAGAATTATTTTTTTATAGACACTTCTAAAGTCATTATAACTCTTGATAACCTCTAAAATACAATATTTCTGAGAAAAATTAATTTATATTACTCATGTTATTATATCTATTTATTAACCCTTAAGAACCCTATTATAAGAACATAAATTTTAAATTTTAAATCATAAAAAAGTACCGTGATTATATCACAATGCCCCTTGAATAATATCTAAAATAAATTTAAAAACATTTTATAATTATTAAATTTGAATTAGCATACCTAAACACTATAACGCACAAATATACGTATACGCGTTCACATAGCATACATTACTTAACTCGTCAGTATTTACCCAGCGACCCCGACCACTTCTGTTCGAGGTATTAGTGTATTACATTAAACTACTATATACGTCTAAAAAAAAAAAAAATAATAAGTAATAAATTTTAGATAAACTTATATATAAATTACACTCATATGTGTTATATTGGGGTGCACAAAATAATATTGCACGTGTTCAGCTATGCATATTATCACTATATATTGTTACGGACTTATACTGTCCGTATAAATTATTTTATACGCATAGGATCGTACAATGTCAACTTTCCATAACTTATAATTAATACTACAGGTATACGAGTACCAGTGGCGTATTTACGGAGGGGGATATGGGGGATAGATCCCCCCATTGGGTCTTATTTTTACTAGTAAGTTTAATAATGTTGGTAGTTGTACCCCCACCCACCTTCGAGGAAATTATGTTTTCCAACGTATATCCCCCCCCTGGACAAAATCCTAAATACGCCACTGACGAGTACAGGACACGAGAGTGTGGAATATTATATTAGTATATTAATTTAACAATTAAAGTAAAACCACACGTCTCTTTACAAAAAGTCAAAACTTGTTGTCACTGCGATTCGATAAGAATCATGGGTAAGAATACACAAGCAGTCTTTTCGGACCCCTCGTATGATGGAGTCGCCACCCACTCATTGTAAGAAATCATATATAAGGGAGACCGAGACAAGAGCTCGACAGACGGTTTAACGTAGTAGACGGTTAGGGATATCTATGACACTCAAGTCTTGATATCAGTATT
>VUJU01002259.1:0-22079 GCA_009835225.1 Aphis craccivora | reverse complement strand
TGATAATTATCATTGTATACAAAAAACGATTCTGAACGGAGATGATTTGTCAGCCTAGGAAATACTTTTCAGTGGTTGGTGAAAAAGGTGGTTTATGTTTTAATGGCCTGAATACGTCAAAATTTAAGTTATTTTATAATTATTGGAAGATAAACTTATGAAAAATCTTGTATTAAAATTTCAACTCTTAGCTACTTATACAAAAATTTCTATGAATTGTACCTACAAAATAATTTGCAAATATTCATGCTTTTAACAAATTTTCGTCAATATTTGAACTTCAAATGCTAATAAAAAAAAATTGCGTGCATATGTATTCTTATAACTTTTTAATAACTATAGGAATATATTATGAGGAACTTTGTATTACATTTTCAAGTATTTTGATAGGCCCAAAAAATTTTATCGACACTTCAAAAATATTTTTTTAGAACAATTAAAAATTTCATTTGTCTATAAATAGCTCAAAAAAAATCAAGTGGTTTCTTTTCAGTGGTTGATAAAAAAGGTGGTTTATGTTTTAATGGCTTATTGAATACATCAAAATTTAAGTTATTTTATAATTATTATAAGTTAAACTTATGGAAAATCTCGTATTGAATTTTCAACTCTTAGCTACTTATACAAAAAATTTTATGAATCATACCTCCAAAATAATTTGCAAATATTCATGGTTTTGACGAATTTTTATCAACATTTGAACTTCAAATGCTAATAAAAAAAAGTTGTGCCTATGTATTCTTACAATTTTTTAATAACTTTAAGAATAACTTATTAGGAACTTTGAATTAAATTTTCAAGTATTTTGATTGGGCCAAAAAAATTTATGACCACTTCAAACAACAATTTTCAAAAAAATTGAAAATTTCAGTCGTCTATGAATAGTTCAAAAAAAGTCAAAATATTTTGAAAATTAAATCATGTAAAAAAATACCAATCTAAATAGATTATAACTGGTAAAATTTTCAAGTACTTATACTTTTTGAATAATAACAAATATTTAAAATCGTTTGAGGATAAATCGTTATCGTTACGTTATTTCGTAAAAATTTAAAATTCAAACGCGCTTAAAATTTTTCCTATAATGATGCTTCGAGTTTTCTCTATAGCTACTTGAAGGAAAACTTATGGAAAACTTAGTGTTGTATTTTTAATCCTTAGTTATAAACACAAAAAATTTTATGATTTTTCAACTTCAAAATTACTTGCAAATTTTCGTGTTTTCGACAGATTTCGTAAAAATTTGAACTATAAACGCTGATAAAATAAAATTGTGACTAACGATTTTTAATTTTGTTTAGCTACAATAAGAAAAACTCATAAGGTACCTTGCATTAAATTTTCTAGTTCTTTTGGCCATCCAAAATTTTTTTATCAACACTTCAAAAAAAATTTCTCAGAAAAATCGAAAATTTGAGTGGTGTATAAATAACTCAAAAAAAGTCAAAATGTTTTGAAATTTGACTGTATATATATAACACTGATATAAACATTTGGTGAAAATTTCAAATTTTTACAATGATTAGTTTTTGAATTACAACCATATGAAAATATCGTTTTGGTCGAAAACTGGTTTTGCGTAAAAATTCCCGTTTTTCCGTAATTTTTTTTTTATATCCATAATATTGTAGTCTTGTTCATGACACTTCTAAAACAAAAAACATACAAATATTCAAAAAGTAACCAATAAGAACTAATTTAAATGATTTTATAAATTTTTTAAAATAATAAAAAAAATATATTATCTATTAAAGTTGACATGGCTCTTATTCAGTCAATTTTGAATTTCGAACCATAGTTTATTCATCAAAATTGCTTAAAAAAATAGTCCTATCCGAATATGGTGTTCAAAATACGTGTTGCTATTAAAAAAAAAAGTTTTTACTGAGCATGTGCAAACCAAAATTTCAAGAAATTTTGGAATGTATCAAAAACTGTGTATTAATATACCACCAGTTTATAAATAAAAATTGATTTATTCCAAAAAAATCCGGCCGATATATTCAGTGTTCCCTAAATTGGTGAACACCCTGTATATACCTATATGTATATTATATAGATAGATTTGAAACACTTATTATTTTAAGCATTTATCTAGTGACCCACCAAGAGTAGAAGTTTAAGATAAAGTAGAATAATTATCTGATCGGTCCTTAGGGGAATTCGTTTTTAGTGCGAATCCTTGTAACATCGTTATTCATCATAACCATCACTGTCAACATCATTTGCCAACCATACGCCCAACGAAAATTGGTAATACTAAAATTCCCGATAAAATTATATACATATACATCACGCTACACGAATACATATATTAAACCATTTGTTTACTTTAGATTATAAGAGCAGTGTTGAATAATTATATATTGATTTTACTATGACGCGTGGTGCTTTTTTTTTTTTTGGTTATGTGTTTATATTCGTATATACTATAATTATTTATATAATAGAAAACATGATTCGATTTCAACATCAATATATGTTTTTTGAAAGAAAAGTGAATGTATTTATTACTTTTATTAGGATAAAATTAAAAATTCTCAGTCTTAGACAAAAAAATCGATCCATACAATTTTTAATAATATTTCGTTATGAAAAAAAATATAGGTATTGGCGGTATTGCTAATAAATAAAACTTATAAAACAAATGTTAGGTACTTACCTGTAATAAGGCTATAAACCTTTAATTATAAACAGTATACAAACACTATATTTAGAAATCACAAATATTCACACAATATTCAGTATAAAATATAAATATCGAAATTATGATACAATATATTATATATATACTATATTGTAGACTACCTGACTGCTATGCTTTAATATACTACAATGAATTGTGCTGAATTTTATTTTTGCCTATAACCTTTGCATTTATTTTATACTATAATAGATAATAGATATAATATTACAACCATTGTTCTTATATCTTATATTAATATTATATATATAAGTTAATACTAAGTAAGCGCACCGTGAATGTTATGGTATAAATATCGTTAAATTAATTTAAATATTTTGAAAATTATATTTTTTTACACATATATAAAATAATATATAGTATTTTGAATCTTCAGTCAATACAAAAATAAATAATTAAACATTAAAAAATATTTTACAATCTAAATATAATTAAATGCATTTAATCATAGATAATAGAAGAATGGATAGGCCATGCAACCTTATCACACGAGAATTAATTGGAGTTATTTGAGGTTATAAAAGCCAATGTTTACAATTTAATGTTATCATTACATCGCCACTTGCGGGAGTGAGAAACCGCCTTTTCACATATATAACCGTGCGCCTTTCTCTCTTCCACATTAAAGACCGCGACCACTTGCGTTGTATGCTTTAACATGGCCTATCCATTCTTCTATTTATCTATGCATTTAATTATTTATTACCGTACTTATATAGTGATACCATAGAAATATAGATATAGATACATGTATGATATAATATTATATTTGTTGAACGTCCATGTATATCAATTTAGGTACATACAGCATATTTTTGATAATTTTGTCAAAATGTATTTGGAAGTATAAAAGTGTATAACCTTAATCTATATCTTATAAATTATAATACACTTTTATCATTTGTTATTATATAGATAAAAATATTAAAAATTATAATTATTTTAAGTAGGTTTAATAAGTATCCAGTTTTGTATGAAATAATTTTATTCCATCGACGAAATATATATTATTTTATATAAACTATAAACTATAACACAACATATATATATAGTCTATATATAGGTACTATAGTCTACATAATGCACGCTTGACAAATAAGTTATATATTATTATAATTATTATGAATAGTCAGGACAGTATTTTAGCGCATAGGCACTATATATAGGCACTGTGCCTACGAAAAATTGTGGCTATGATTTTATTGTATAATACGCAAAATGGTATAAATAAGAAGGTGGTTTTGTTTTATAGTTTTTGACAATTTAATTATATTATATATTTTGGAGTAAAATGAATTGTTTTTAGGAATTTCTAAAACTGTTATTATATAAAAAGTTATAAAAGTTTAGATTTGATTTTTATGTTATAATGCCTATTTTGCTTTAAGAAGCTTAACACAGAGATTCCACACTTTGTCTCCCAATGAGAAGGTTTATTAATAATTTAAATACTTGATAATGGCCCTGCAGGGACTAGGGCTCTAGGGCCTACAATAATGTTAATCCGGGCCTGTGTATAGTTAGTTGAAAAAAATATAATCTAAAGCACATGCAGAAACTATACTGTGTAATATAAATATCCGACCAATAATGATAATATTATGTCGTCTGCAAGGAAAAAAGGTCGTGGCCGCAAAAACAGCTGGCACCTATGCCTATATCAGTGATTTTCAACCGGTGTGCCGCGGCACAGTAGTGTGCCTCGAAATTTTCTAGATGTGCCGCGAAAAATGTTATTAAATTAGGAAAATAGTGTTTTCGGCAAAGTTGCCGGAGTTGTTGTGGTTGTCAAGTACGTGAGTGTGCCGTGAAAATTTGTGATGTATAATAGTGTGCCGTGAACCAAAAAAGGTTGAAAACCACTGGCCTATATGATTTTATATTATTATCTACAATATAATAATAATTTCATTTCTGATGCGAGCTATAAATTCATATTGTGAATGCAACCACTCGTATGCATAATATATATAATATTATAGCTCTATATTATGTACTTCATTTAATCATACGTTATCATATATATTAGGGAAAAATAAAAACAAACAAACCGTATGACGACGATACAAACAAAAACAAATAAATAAATAAAAGAAAAATCGTCATGTAGGTATAGGTACCTCTATACATTGGTATATTGTAGCACGGAAGAAATAAAAAACCCCGCTCCCTCGGTATAAACGCGCGGCACTTGACGTTATACCTTCCTACTCTAATCAATATTTCATTAGCCCGTCTGTAGGTATAATATTATATATACCTGGGAATTCGGTAGAAATGAAAAAAAATGCGAAAAACAGTGAGCGCTTTCCTCCCTGCGCTCCCGCCGACCAAAGTTATTCACTTCACTCCATACTATTCTTGCCACGATTCCCGTTTTTTTACACGTTACCTCTCTCTCTCTCCAGTCGCGTTTAGGATTCATTCATTTTCAATTCGCATAACTATCATCATCATTCTATACTTGAGTGCCGCGGGCCACCGAGCGACGGTGGCGGGCGGACGACGAGTTAACGACCGTGAACGCGCGGGACGGCGGCCCGCAGTATGAAGGACGCGGGGCTCCCGGGTCCGACGTTGGCCGCGCCCACGTCGGCCGCCGATTGGTCCAATCGGACCGGCGGCCGGATGCTGCTGTTGGGTGATGCCGACGCCTCTCGGCAAGACGCGGGTCGCTCCAGGTGTGCGTACGTACCGGCGCGAGCCATAAAAACCGCCGCCGCCACACTGTCGCCGAGTCGCGTTTTCCGAATGCAACACCCGCGCCGTCGAATATGGTTACATCACACGCGCTAGTACCACGTATCGCGTAACACCGTAGTCGATACATCGCGTACGAGTAATATTTTATCCAGTACCTGTAATATACGCATAATTTAAAGCAATCCGTAAACAATTATTATATTATATTGTCTTCGCGGCGCACACCGTTGGCGCCTGCAGTGCGTGTAACTACACGTCATATTATATTACAATAACGGAAATAATATTATTTTTAATACACATAGCTACACCGCAACGGTGTTGGTTCGCGGCTCGTTACAGCACCGTTTTACGTCGTCGTCGTCCGATCGGATATAGAAAGATTTCAGCGCGCGATCGCCGTCGCGTCTATATGAAGACCTCGGCCAGCCGTCGGCCGAGCCCTCCTCGAGGGACGTCTGCCGCCGGTGGTTCGTTCGACTATTGCGGCACGGACGCCGCGGCCACGCGATCGAAAACCGACAGTGTTTATTAGCGATTTTTCGCGTTACCCGCATATCCGTCCTCGGCTCAGACTGCAAAATCGTCTCTATAAACGTTTTTCGCGAACGACGAGAACTAAGAATTGATTACAATTCTGTCATCGATACCGTTTAGGCCGGGTTTAAGGCCGAACATGCTAAACAACATCAGTATAATTGGCCCGAACAATGTCGGAGGTAAGCATATACCTATATATATAATTTATAATACGGAAGGGGAGGGGGGAAATAAATTTAGTGATGGCTCTCATATATATTATTTTAAATAAATCATATAAACGAAAATGATTATTAGGTGATTACATCTTGATTATGAAGTAAAAAGTACAAATTATTTATCAAACTTTTATACAGAATAGTTGTGAAGGTTTCAATAATGGCTGTATATGTAGGTACATACAAGTATATACCTAAAATCTAAATCATTTAATGCCTACCTGCAATTAAAATATTATTAATGCTCTTCGAAAACCATATATGTAGGTATATAGATAGGTAATGCAATTGTAAATGATCCCAAGTTCATTTATTATACATATAACAATAAACAATATGTATTGTATATACTATATGTTATAATAATATATAATATTATATACATCTTGAAAAATAACATAAATCTCAACTATTGCAAAGTCTAATGCAGTCTATTATACAAATTCTAAAATATATAGTTATTTAAATTTAAATCATCTAATTATAGTATACATAAAATATTATATTCTTATATTGTACCTAATAATATAATTACTTTACGTTATACCTACATGAGTTATAAGCATTTACATGCACATACTATTTTTTTCATATAACTCAAATCTAATAATAAAATAAAAATCCTAGAAGTCGATTATATAGGTAATGAATACGTCATTATTTTGGCCTATATAAATTATATACTTGGATATATATATATATAATATTTGTTTAACGTTCAACTGTTACTTGATTGAATGCTGACTTAAAAATAAATGACAAGATCTGTAAAATATACAACAGTGAGACCATCATACGAGATGAAATGTGAAGTGTGTTGTCAGTAGTTATATTGTATTGACTGACATAGGCATTGCATG
Source organism: Aphis craccivora (assembly GCA_009835225.1). Classification (NCBI taxonomy): domain Eukaryota; kingdom Metazoa; phylum Arthropoda; class Insecta; order Hemiptera; family Aphididae; genus Aphis; species Aphis craccivora. The sequence goes on along the minus strand of VUJU01002259.1, from coordinate 15,054 downwards.
AACAGTAATAAATGCGTTCACTTAAATTTTTATGACCATATAGGTAATATAACTATATATGCATTATACAACATTTTTATATTTTATATACATACTCATCATTGACATTCTATGTAGGTACCTATCATTTAGTACCTACAACCTACATAAATGTTAGTAAAACGAAATGTTATTTTAAATTACATTAAAATCTGTAAATTTGCTCATATAACTATATAAATGAACACAAAGTCGAACAGGTGCGCAAAAGTTGAATACTTATAAAGATTTAAAAAAAATAAAATAAAAATAAAATTGGTAATTTTATCAAGCAAACCCAATTCTATATACTAAAGATACTAGAATAATAAACAAAATCTGGAGAAATACAAATACGAATACTCTGCAGCACGCTACATAATACTCGTAATATATAGATAACGCCCTATATACACATGTTTATAGTACAGGTCTTATTTTTTAGTGAACTCCAATAAAAAGTATGTATACTGTATAGTCCGAAATTGGAAGTGTGCACATGTTGGATTCGAGAAGTGTGTACCAACTAAAGATTATTAGTTATAGATACTATAGGTAGTACCTGTATAGTGTATACATTATTCAATTTTTTTTAAAAGAATATTTTCTTAGTTTTTTTCTAGTTATCTCATAAACGACAATCGACTATTGAGAATCTGATATTCTCTTATTAATAAAAATTATCTTTATACAAAATTAAATAAGTGCAATTTTTTAAAGTTTGATCCTCGTCCAGCTGTTATAAAATGGCTGCCTGATAAGAAAAGACATATAATTAAGTTCATCCTTTTGCAAAACAAAAAGAGTGGTAGAAGATGTTTTTGAGGAATTTATAGTTTAAGCAAGACAGCTGATAAGGACTTGTCTATTAAGGGCATTCGATACCGTAATGTTCTGTTTTTGTCTAACGCACGCGTGACATAGGATTTTAGACTGATCTTTTGCCAATCATACGAGTACTAATTGATCCAATGAAGCAATAAGAATTCTAAAAACAGATTTGAATTTGTCATTGGGTCTACTTGAAATTGACTGTTCCAGTTTTTTGACTTTTTGATTTTAACTTCTCCAAAAATTGAAATACGGAAATTTTTAATTACTCTTTTTAAACATAATTTTTTAGAAATTTGGAGGAAAATATCAAAAATGTGAGAAAGTCGATTCCAAATAGACCTGACGAAAAATTCAAATCTGTTTTCAGAATTCTTATCGCTTCATTAGATCAATTGGTATGATAGGCAAAGGATCCGTCTAAAATCCTAAGTCACACGTGCATTAGACAAAAACAGAAAACTACGGTATCAAATCCCCATAAGAATACCTATAACTGTTCAATTTTAAATTATTTATCCCACACCTAGCTGTATATAGACAATCAGAGCCCAGAGGTGACGAAATCAAAAATTAATGAAAACTGATTTAGTCGAATCTCATAAATACGCGTAAATTACAAATATTGCTAAAAAAAATTTCCAAGTGGACCATAAACATCGTTTCTTCTATTATATATATACCTTTTTAAAAATATCTAATTGTTTTCTATATTTCAATGTTGCTTATAATATAATTGAATATAAAACCATTAAATAAATTAACACAATTAGAGAAAAGATACCTCTATTTTAGTCATATAGGTAGTATATTCATATACTTAAATACTTAATATACAAAATCATAAAAAAATGCGTTTATCCAGCATCTATGTATAGATACTTAGGTATATAATATATATATATATATATATGTGTGTACTTACTAAATAGGTACCTACCTATCTTTCCACAGTTCACATATTATATATATTATATGAATAGACATATTATAATAATATGTTGTCGTTTCAGATTGGAAATATTATGTAAATTTCTTACTCCTATATACCTATACTATCTATATACCTATACATGTTATATACTTGAAGTTGATGTCGAATTATAAGTATCGTGAACTGGTGTTATGATACAACATAATTGTATTTCATCTGAGTGTATAACCGGTAATAGAATACCAAATGACAGAAATAATAATAGCTAGTAAACCAGAAGGATAAAGGTAAGCGGTAAGCAAGCATAAGGGCGCGGACGACGCAAAGAATCTGCAGCGACAACGAGTGAGCGTGTCCACTATATATTATCCCGCCTTCCAAGTTCCAACATATTATAATGTGTATAATGTATATACAGAGTAATTCATCAAACGCAACTCATTCTCATTTTTACTTTTAATAATACATTTTATTTGTTCAAATCACGAAAAATCTTATGTTTGAAAATATGGTCATTACTCAGTAGGACTAGGATTTTAAAGCATAATAAGCAACTAAAAAAGCACACGATTGTTTTAAAAAAACAAAAGAAATCATGACCAAAATTTAACACAAACTATATAGTTATAAAAATTTGAAAAATTAATTTAAATTAAAAAATGAATAATTACCATGTATTTCCTTAGATTTGCAGTAGTGAAACTGACTCTATTATCCGACAGAATATTTAACATTTAACATAGAAAAACGAACTCGCTTTACATCCACTGAAGTGATTGGTGCATACTTCATATAAGAGGTTTCAAATTACGACACTAAATATTAAATTTTGAAGTGGTTGATATCGATGTTATAGGCGTATTGACCGTATAGGTACTGCAGGCTATATGTAGATCGACAATCTAAGCATTTAATATATTATTTAATAAACAAGTCGATAACGAAAACAATAATAATCCAATAAACAAATTTAGTTCACATTCTAGGTTTTTACGTTTCTAATTAATTAAATTTTTTATTTTTACTATACATATATAGTAGTAGCATAATAAATTAATAAACACATAAAAATTGTATAGCTAAAATAACTGAAAAAAGCAATAAAAGCATTTATGTATTATATATTAAAAAAAAAAAGACGAAAAAAGCAAAACTAAATCGGTTTATTTGAAGTCAAAATGACGTAAAACGAATTTATGTATAAAATTTAGATTTCTATTTCATTTATAAAAATAAAAGACATATTTATGCTACAAAATTCGAGCCCTAATCATTATAGGTATGTAGGTGTATTTAAAAATTCCAAAATTCAGAATTTAAATCAGATGCATTATTGGAGAAAAAAGAGGGCGAGCATGCTTGGTGAAACACTCTGTGTATAATATATATTATGTGTGTGTGTTTCACATTATACACCTCTACATAATTATATATTATTTATATTTTAACTAAATATATATAATATATAATACATTAATACGAGTAAAAGTTTATTGTTATCGTGTAAGTTCGCACATCGTCTCATCACTCGTATTATACGCGTGTTCTACACATCAGCGTCAGTATTGGGAAAGTCGGGTTTAGATTGGTCGGTCAGTCAAATTTTATTTAAGGCGCCAAATTAGCCCTGTGACAATCGCATCGTTATCGCAACGTATGCGCGCTCGCTCGCATGACATAATCATCTCGTTGCCCTTTAAACGACGGTGGAGTCGTCTCCTTTTAACATCCGTTCAGTCGTGTTCGGTTCAGCCACAAATAATATCGACGTCCTATACACACACATACAGTAAACAGTAAACACACTCACGTGGTTTATTATAGGCGGCCATTATAGATATGTTTACAACTATCGCACTGTATCCGATTTGTGTAATTTCGACATTTTCCTCGACCTTTACACCGCGGTGACGTCGACACGTTTATAATAAAAATGATATAGCTCACAAATAATCTTTACACTTATCTATACGTGGTTGGTGTGGTTAACTGAGGTTTGGCAATAATTAACACATACTTTGAATCTTCGTCATCAAATTCCTATAGGCATATGGCAATAGTTTTTTTATCGCGCAGTATAAGTATAATAATCTAATATTCTAATATATATTATTATTTATTGGGTATATTAGTTTAGATATACAACACATAAATAATTGTACAATGTAATTTAATATAAAAATTTAAATTTAATAAACACTCGCATCATGTGAAAATATATTTTGTTGTTGTTGACGTCGTTTGCGTATCACAGGCCATAAGGACTTCGATGGTCTCAAACACCGATCGCTACACCAGTTACAAACCGGCGGCGGCGGCGGCGGGGGAGGCGTTCACGACGTCGGTAGTGGTCACGGACTCGGGGGCGGCACAGGTAACGGTCATCTGCAACAAGGCAACGGCCCGTCACCTCCGCATCAGCTGTCCACCGGCACCGGAAGTGCTGGCGGCGGCGGACCGTTCCGATTGTCGTGCGGCGGTTTCGACCTGTCGACCGCGGCCGGTCACGGGCTGGCTGCTGCCGCCGCTGTGGCTGCCGCCGGTGGTGGCGGCGGCGGACTCAACGGCGACGACGCCGGAAAACCAAACAAGCAGAAGAGACATCGGACCCGGTTCACGCCGGCGCAACTCAACGAGCTGGAGCGGTGTTTCAGCAAGACCCACTATCCGGACATTTTCATGCGCGAGGAGATCGCCATGCGAATCGGTCTCACCGAGTCCCGAGTACAGGTAATAATATTTCATTTTTATTCAAGAAAATTATTACAATATTGTTAGTATTGTCCGTCGTCGGGTGATGCAAAGCCACGAGTTTTTCGGCGGCTGGAGTGCAAGACCCGTTTGGATTAAACTCTGTTGGCGTACTCTATAGGTTTGACCGTAATATTATGATTAGACAAAACATCAATACAACCTGCAGATGGATTATTTAGGAAGGGGAGGGGCTCGTGTGGTTCAAACAATATACTGCGAAATTTCCATCGTTATGTAATCGAACTCGTCCATAAATAAATTATAATAATATTCTTCTAACCGTATCGACGGGTAATAATATATTGTCATTGTTAGATCATAATTATATTAGATATTTGTATATTGTTTAGATGTTTAGAACATTTTTAATTCGACTTCAATATGCTTTATAATCTTGAACCGTACTTATAATATTTTGCATTTAACTAATATTTATGTATTAATAAAAATATAAAATGTCATATTGTATAATTATGTTTGTATAATAACCGGTATAAATATAATATTTACAAAAATATTTTCATTATCCATTATATCCATTATCTAGCTGACACGGCAGTCTGCAATATACGTGCAGGGGGAAATTATTTGGGACACGCGACCATAATATACTGTATGTCGATTATACACAGTTACGCAGCAATATAATTGTACATATAGGTAATAGGTATAGGTACATCCTTTGATGTTCGTTTGAATACCAATAATGTTCGGGTTGACAGTAAAATCATCAGACACACTTGAGCATTATACAGTTAAGTATTACACCGAAATTCGTGCTTGTTATCAGCTGTTTATAAACGAACAGCGATGACCTACGATGATAATACTTAATAATACTATAGGTATTCGATATTTATATTAAAAATTGTCATACATCATTTTACAAAGGATTCCATGAATTTTCCAGAATCATATTTATTATATTATTTAATAAAAATGCAAGTACGATATTACGATACTTCTAAATAACGATCTTATATAGGCATATAAAATAAATGTATATTCCCACATGAACCCCGCGATTAGGTGGCTTTGTGCAATGGATATCTTAATGCGCCGATCGTATGGTAAACCCTCGAGCGGAACATGTCAAACCGGAGACGATCATCTTAATAAATAATAGTTTCGCCTTGCGACTGCAACATTATATAATCTATGTAAACGATGACATGAAAAAGTTAGGTTATATATCCGTCGTAGATATATATAGTCAAATCATTCATTTTACTAAATGCCTAGAGCTAGACATATATGATATAGTTAAAGAATTTAATTTTTATGCAATTTCACTATCCGCCAAGACATTTAGCCAAATGCCTAGACATTTAATAAAATTATTTATTTATATTTATATTGCAAATTGCAATCGATTATATTATTATAATTGTGTTATACTTCCGTGCATACAAGATAAGTGTGAACGAGTGTTTTAAAGATTAAACTTCTGAAATTCTTCTTATTTTTCTTTCTTCTTTTCTTTCTAAATCTTTGATTATAAGTTCATATATTTGGATCTTTGTCTATTTATTGAAAAACACATCATTTGATTTATAAACAAAGATCGAATTATTAATATAATATTAGGATCTTCCAGCTACCAACAATAAGTTTAAAAAAACCATAATAATTATACCTATGACATAATTTATTTTAATAAAAATGTATAATTTAATTTAATTGAAGTTATTTCTATGTTTAATTTTTATTAGTTTTTTTTTATGTGTTATAAAGTGTATTTTATTTTCTATTTTATGTTTACAAACTGCAAAAAAAAGTACCTATACAAAACTTTGTTTTGAGAAAAGACAATTTTTCTCATATAAATTATACAAAAAATGTTAACTTAACCTAACCTTTAAGAAAAAAGAATGTGGCAACCTTATACACCATGCAAAAAGCTGTTATGCACATCACACAATTCATACGAGAAAATAGAATTTTATTGATGATAACATTATAAATTTATAACATTTACCGCATACTGTTATGTGCATAACAAACACTATTATTACTCTGGAAATGGACATGAGTGTCGCGCGCGTATGCAATAAGTAATAACAATAATAATAACAACAACAATAATAATATTTATATTTTATACTATTCACGATTGTCTGGCGCGTGCCGTCCAATTGCTTTTGTCGATCGCAGAAGTGTCTGTTTTTGAACGGCAACGGATCGAAAAAACCTAACCTAAAAGTTGTGCACGTCGTCGTTTTAGTGGGGACTTTGTAGTTTGGGCGAGAGGCGCGTTATATACGATATCAACGCTGTACGCCCGACGCCGACCGTGCAAGAGGCGTGTAGCGCGCCAAGTCCGTCCCTCGTCGTTGTGTCACCTTTTCGCTGCCGCCACGGCCTCCCATCGACTCCCTCCGGCGGCGCAAATAACACCCACCGATCCCCTCGCTAAGGTTTCCGCTCTTCGTCTACAGACCCCACAGCCGTAAAACCATCTCCCTCACCCNCCCCCCAAAAAAAAAAAACCAGAACGGCACTGAGTTTTGCAGTTTTAACGGACCCTACGCATTCTCCCCCGTTAGTGAAGCAGTGCCTATACCTAATAAACAGTGATCAACCCAAATCCTCACGACTGTTTATCAAACGCACAGATTGCTTTCCCCGCGCCGCATACATACCGCATCGTTGCAACGGTTCTCTCCCTCCGCGAAAATAACGCCACATAAAATAATACCTATATTACTATGTATACACGCACTTTTTTTTTTGCCGCACCTCCCAGTCACCGATGCCGCCAAACCTTCGAGACCGCGTCGTTTTGCTTTTTTCGGGAAACTCGAGGTGGAAAACGATTTTTTAATCAAATAAACTCGCGTCGTGTTCAAGTTTTCAAAACTTTTCTCGCGTGCATTGTATATATATAAACTATATATGTGCCTACAGCCTACGTATACATATTTATTAAGTATATACGAGAATCACTAGGTACCTATATATTTTATACGTATATCGTATATACCTACGAGACCCGTATACTTTATTACAATATTTTATATTATATGTATAGCGATGAACGCGTATATATTATTATGATATTGCATTAGCTATATTGCGTATAGGTATACTTTGTAAACCGGCCTTTGGTTTACGATTTTAATAAACAATAAAAAAAACACAACCACATAATATATGTGCTGCAGTTGTGGGTGTAATACGTACATAGCATATAATGTATAACCCGTGTATATACTGTGCGACTAGCTTTACTGTAGTTCACAGCCGCACATATAGGTACTATAATACAATTTACTATAGATAGTATTTCTTTTTTCCAGTAACTGTGTTATATATTTGTTATTTATTTTTGATAACTATCAACTATATACATTATACATATATCTGAGTACAATGTATTGTATAAACTGTATAATGGTAAAATGTTGTTATAAAATTAAATATTATAATTAAATATTTCACGCCATAAAGTATAAAATAATGATTAGGTCTGATAGGTATATTGGATTCTGAGCGGAGCAATGAATGTAATGATACTTTACAATAATATGTTTTTGCATAAGCATAAGCAATATATTAAATGGTCCAATTTTTACTTTGAGAGTGATTTTAGACAGAAAATTAGATCTATTTTGTACTTTTTTAGAAGTCAAAATTTAAAACCTATCACAATATTTTTTTTATAATTGAAAAAAAAAACAAATAAATAATTAAGGAAAACTGTTAAGTTTTACACCACTCCAATATTATTATTAAAACAATTGTTTTGTAATCATTATAACCAAAATTTAAAGAATCTTCACAATCATTTTTCATTATATACAATGAATTATCATTGAATTCAAATTTAACAAAATCCATAATGGTATTTTACTCGATAACGATAGTTCCATTCGACACGTCGATATACCTAAATACCTAATGTATAATAGTAATGTATAGTAAAGCGATACTCCCTTTTCTACTTTTATGTATATATATTATACATATTTCATAAATTGCCTCTGCACTATATCATTATACTTTTTATTGTAGGTACAGACGAAATATTGACCAGTCTCAAGTGCACTAATAATAAATGTATATTTATTCGTATATATATATATAAATAATAAAAAATGATAATTCTTGAACTAACTACGTAGAATAGGTATTTACAGGTAATGTTTTGTATGAATCATAATTTTTTACAGTCATTATTATAAATAGATTAGGTAAAAGTTTTTTTTACTGATAGGTAATTATACTAATTTTCAAAAGAAACATTTTTATATCCATTTATACAGTAGTTATATATACGTATATTATTGGTAAGTGCCTAAAATAGTATTTTACTGTTAAAAGTAAATAATAAATTGTTTTGCAACGAGTGCGACAGAGAATTATTTTTTGACAAAACGAAGTGAAAACTCGACATGTTAGGGTTGTGGACTAAAATACCAAATGTAACACAAACAATATGTTTACTCGTACATATAATATAATTATACTCGAATAGTGTTAACAGTGGATTAACTTTTTAGCTTATGCAATAAATAATATATAAATCCAGTGAAATAATGTGAAATGTCAACAAAAAACATTGCAGATTGTTAGGTACTATGATTACTAATGATTTATATTGATACATTACAAGCATTGTACCTATCATGACAAAATAAATTTTTATTGTAAATCATATTATAGGTACTATAATAATGGTATAATATTGTAACCGTCTATACTCTATAGACTTTTGGTACGTTTTAAATAATAATAGAATTAATATGTTTATTAAGTATTTTACTCGTATATACCTATTTATTTATTGTGAAATTTATTCTGCAATACATATAAACGTATAACCTATATATCTGGTATATTTTAAATTGTATAGAAAATGTCACACTTAAAGTGCAGTTTCGTATTATACACATCCTAACTATAAATCAATAGTAAATTATTGTGTTCTGTATAGGTACATACAATCAACGTACAATTAAATTCTCAATTTTTAACATAATACATATTATAATATTATAAAATCATATAAAGATAAAAAAAAAGTTATCAAAATACAAAGTAAAGCTTGTGATTTCTGGGAAAATTAAATGTATAAGATGTATCTTGTAAAATTCTAACTTTCATTTAACCAAAACATTCTAATCGTTTAATAATAAATTTAAAATGAAATATATTTTAATTTCATATAACAATTAAAAGCGATATAAGCATACTGTATAGGTAGTGTAATTAAAAATATTTTAAAATTGCTTATTACTAAAATTCCACCTTTTTAATTTTTACTACTGCAATTTAATAATTGTAATCAATTTTTTTTATTAAATGAAAAATGTCAATGGCTTTGATACCAATATTATACAATAACCTATAATACATACATACAAATTATGCTATTTATATTGTTATATACCTGTTTAACGGTAGTTTTAGATTTTAGAATGACAAAGTATACTAGTGTCGAATATATTACTAAATATAGTGTGATATAAATATAGAACTTAATTGCATCGCAGTTTTCCTTTAATTATAACTATATTAGTATTTAATATTTAATCAAACTTGTAATTACAATTACCATATACCAAGCCCTGTATGTTCCATTCAATAATACAGTGTTTAAATTTCAAAATTCCACACAACTAGATATTGTATTCTATAAAATTAATAATGCCATATTTTAAGATCGATATTATGATGGTTTAAAATGGTTTATTTAACGAAAAATTAAATTATATGTATAAAATGCAAGTATCACATTCAAATCAATACTGAAAAATTATTCACAGAACATATATAATTTATAAATTTATTATACTGTAGATTTTAAGAAATAAGAATGAATAGTAAATAATATGTATATCCATAGGTACTGACATAATTTTAAAAGACTTTAGACTATTATTTTTACTACAAATATTACATTTATACGGCTTATTGCGGCTTTGTAGAAGATGTAGTTTAGGTAAGTGCAATTATTTACAAAAGAATGGCTAGACTGCAATTACGTTAGTTCATGCATACTGCATTTACTCAGCAATCAGCATTATGTAGATATATTATTCATAACTCATAACTCATGGAATAGTTCATACTCTCTATACACATGTTTAGATACTGATTAAAATCTATTTTTGGTGTAGTAAAAAAAAAATCTTGAAATCTTTCAACTGTATTGATTGGAAATCTACCATAAATAAAAATAATAGTTTTCCTAATTTTCCATTTAAAATATTCCAAGATATATTCTAAATAGAATCAGCAAATAACCGCTTTATTATTTTTGCTTTACAATTTAAAAAAAAATTGTACACCAGTTATTTATATTATATTCGTACTATCCTGAACTTATAATGTATAATAAGAGAAACTAATATTGATTATATAAATCTATAATGTATTTATTACTTATTTGGCCACTTAAGTACTTTCAGTTTCTCTCGTTGCTAATGTTAAAATCATAAAACAATGGTTCTAAAGAAACTATATCAAAATAATGTCATCTGCGAATGCCGTTCTTTATTTTCTGTCCGTCAAACTTATGTCCCGTAGGGAAAACACTATATTCATTTTTATATTGATATAATGGAACTGTGTTAGTGACAACGCGCGTCACCCTTTATGCTCAGTTCTATCATATGGCACTTCATCCACATTTGACTTTGATTGATTTTACAGAATACAAATTTATAATAATAATATAATGTAATAATTATACGTACACAGTATACCATCACATCGCTGTGTGGGTATTAACCAGTGTGGTTCACTGACTAAGTAACGATTTACCACGGCTATTAAAAATATGTTTTATTGGAGAAATGTAATTAAATAATTTCACAATCAATCAGTGAAAGACTTTAATGTATACTATTAAATAAATAGTTGTTTGAAAATAATTCAATAATTATTTGCAATATTAAGTTTATATTATATTTTATACACCGATCATTATTTAAAAAGTCTGAAAATTTCTTTTTCAATTAATTAAAAAACTTCCGAGGTACTTAACTCTTAAACTAATATAGTTTATTATAACTTATTTTAAACAATGATTAATTCATTAAAATTTTAAAAGGATAATAAGATCAAAAGCCAAAATTGAGTCCTCAGAGAATAGGTATATTTATATGATTATTTTTTAAAAACTATTTAAACTACTGTCTACTACTATGAACTTTATAGTAAAAATATTTGATACAAAACCGGGATTATATCAATCAATATTTTGAAAGTTAAGATTTAATTAATTCGAGCATTAAAACATTTAAAACTAATATTGTTTAATTTTGTATTGCTATGATAATTTCTTAATAATGCTGAATTCATTCATTATTAATTGTAAATATATAATTAGTATACAATATATTATAATACATAACACTGGGCTATTCTCATAAACTATACGATAATGTAAGGAATATTGAAGATTAATAATTTGTCTATAAATAATTTTTAGTAAAACGGTATTCGCTACTGAAATTAAAAAATAAATAAATGCAGATGATACTTAGTGTAAAAACAAAAACAAAAATTCACCGCGACCATATAATATCGAAATAAGCTGCGACGGGCGTATTTCATGATTTTCTATAGCCTGCCCACAACTCCCAAGAGAATGGGTAATAAAGACGGAATAGGATATATATATATATATTATGAGAGATTTTATAAAGACAAAAATCGAGATGAAGCCGATCGAAACGGTGCTCGGCTCGTCAGTTTATAATTGATGTAACGCGCGTTGGACTTGGCAAAAAATAAAAAAATAAAACTCGTTTATATATTATATATAGGTGCAGTATATAAACGCATTACGCATGTAGGTATATACTTTGTACACTAAACATATAATACGATGGGTCTGGGGGAAAAATATATATATATGTATATAACGCGCGGGGAGGGAAAGTTTTTACTTTTTAAAAGCAAATACTTGTCGCGAGCTTCGCTCCAAAGAAAAACGAAAGAATTCGGCGTCCGCGATGACGTGACGTCACAAACAGAACTCTCTCTCTCCAGATATAAACACAGTATACACACACACATAAAGAGTAGGACCAACGATGGGGTGGCAAATGCGGTGCTCGGCTGAGTTATAACGTCCCTGGAGAGGAGATCAACACTAGTTATCCATTGTGGTCGGCGGCTGCATGCCCTTTATATATATATATGTATTATATGCGCTCCTCTCGCAGTCGCCGACGCATCGCTACCGACGCACCACCCGCGCCGCCACCGGTACCACTACCCGTCGCCACCGCGACGTTGATGGTAAATTATAAATACGCCATTAAACCCTGTCGCGCGCGTCTCTCGTCCTTCTCCACCGACGGCGGTGTATCCCTTGCGCGCGCCATACCGGCACATGATATGTGTCCCTGCGCCGTCGTCGTTCGTTGCCGGCGCGCAAATCCCGCGGGTGTGATGTGCGCCGGTATACTATACTATAATACTACTACCACTACCATATACTATAATAATATAGTCGCTCGTACATTTACGGCGATGCACGCTGCACCTCCGCCGCCGTATAATATTTAAACGCGCGCGCGCGACATATTGCGCCGCGACCGATATATGTGTGACAGTGGTTTTTATTTATTCTTGTACGTACAGTATAATAATAATATAATATGCATTAGCCGCTTACTGCGAGCCCCGTCAAAAAGGATCATTTTTGTCGTTCTCCTCCTCCCCCAAAGCATTGTAAAAGTCACGCTTTCCATTATTTTGGCGCACTCGCATCATTCTTATGTATAGACGCACCCTCGTAACCGGCCGTCACAATCCGCCGCCGTCGTCCTCGCGCGTTTATTTGTTTTTTTTTTCACCACATAATCGTAACGTTGTATATCGATATTAGGTAGGTATATTAAAACGCTGTGCTCACTGCAGCTTTGATTTCATCTTATGCGCACACCATAATTTAAGTACTCGATGTCTGCAAGATCAATTATATAATAATAATTATAATTATTATAATTCGGACTGCTCCTGCTTCAACGCTCCACTACACCGCGGCCGTATTAACTATAGCGAATGAAATTGCTCTTGTACTGCAAGAACAATACTTACACTATAGGAACCAGCTTATTATGTATTTAATGTTGAGCTTTTTAATTTTTATCGGCATAAAGCTAAGTATAATCAAAAATGTCGAATGTATTTCGGTTAAAACTTAAAATTAACAAAAATATTTTTAAATAATGCTAATATTATAAAAATTTGGTCAACGTTTTAAGTACTCGATGTATACCTGTAAGGCTGTATGTATAAGTAAATTGTAGATTATTTACGGTGATTAGTTTTAGAATTATACAAGAATAATATACAAAATCAATTTTGTTGAAAACTGGCGGTGTTTCATAAATATTCGCGTTGTACCTAATTATATTGTATTTTTTTTTTTAATTTTTTAGATTATTTTGAAAAGTCCTTGTTCCTTTATAAGCCCTCATCACCATAATACGAACTAGATCCGATTCTCAACTCAAAACCACTCTCAATATTAAAGTATTTTTTTCTGGTAGGTATGTAGATATCAGACACTGATAAATACAGAAAATACTGTAAAACCAATATATTTATAGCTATGTTTAGAATTCAAAAGTATTTAAAATATATATATACCTTATTGTATAATTATATTTAAAACTTTTGATACGAGTATGTTGTGTTCTAGATACTTTTGTTAAAAAAATATTTTATCTCATCACCACTAATAATTTTGTTACCACTTTAATTAAAATGTATTCAGTATTACCTACGATTTACGAATGATATTTGAAAAGGATCCGACTGGTGATAATAATTGGCCCCATCTAAAATTTTTATGGGCTGGTTAAATTTTTGGCACCAACCAATTTAAGAACGTCTGAAATAACTGCACAGAGGTTATAATCGTAAATTATTGTCACCGCCGCTGCGAAAAAAATTACAAAAACAAAATTTTAATAATTGATTGATATTATGTTTTAGATTCTGAGCGGAGCGATGAATATATTGATTTTACAATGTTGTGTGTTATTTTTTTTTTTGTGTGTCTGTGTACACGAGAAAGTGTCGAAATAATGCTTCAATTTCAAACGTTGGGGGTGGTTTCCGATACCAAAATTAATCTAGTTGATGCATTGGGGAGGTCATTTTTTAAATTTCCGAATAGTTTTCAAAAACGCCGAGTAAACAAAAAAAAAAAATTAAGGAAAAACGGGAATTTTTACGCGAAACCAGTTAGGGTGGTCACGCCAGCACCCCAAGTTCAAAATTTTTGCTCCAAAATTACACAAAATTATGTAACGATTTTGTAACGAAATGTAACCACAAAAACTTTTTATACATTTAATTTTCCCAGAAATCACAAGCTTTACTTTGTATTTTGATAACTTTTTTTTTATCTTTATATGATTTTATAATATTATAATATGTACCTATTATGTTAAAAATTGAGAATTTAATTGTACGTTGATTGTATGTACCTATACAGAACACAATAATTTACTATTGATTTATAGTTAGGATGTGTATAATACGAAACT
>VUJU01002258.1:15837-39868 GCA_009835225.1 Aphis craccivora | reverse complement strand
TAAATCTATTGACTATTTTGACTGTGCTAATATCACCTTTATTTTAAATTCGAATTTCAGTTTAACAATAATTATTAATACAGCAAAAGCAAACCGACATTGCTGCTTTACCAAACGTTACTATATTTTTCTATTATTTATCATTATCACCAATGTGTTGTTGTCGAACCTAAACAGTGTTATTATCATATTATGTACCTACCACCCCTCTTTATAATATAAATTCAATATTATATTATTACCTAGATGATATTGAAAAACAACATATTTTTGGCTTGTTTGGTTTACCACCCAATATCTTAACTGTGTATCCGTACAGTCGAGACTCGGTATCTATACAGATATGCTGTACAAAATATGTACAGTTAGAATTAGAATTAGTTTAACATCCCAGCTTACCAGACTTCATAAAGTCGTTGGTCCGTGTCTTAACATCAGCGCTTTTCAAAGTCTATTCCCAGTACAACATTTTAATTTTTAGGGCTTAGATACAGTTGATAAAGATTGTTAGACCACGTCCTTATATTGCCGTTTGAAATTTAAGTCGAGATCTCAGTATTTTAATTTCTCGAGCAGAGTTATTTCACTCTTTTCACAAGTTTTATAAAGTATTATAATATAATATAATATAATATTTATTGTATTAATAAAACGTTTACATATTTATTCAACAATATCTGTTAATTTCTTCACTTATAAAAAATACTCATATCCAAAAATCCTAGTGTGCGACTGATCAATGTTATCGATAATTAATAAGTGTGAAGTGTGGTGTAAAATACCTAAGATCATTACAAGGTATACAATGGTGAAACTTAAACTAGGCAAACCACAAATTTATTTAGTTAATACATTTTTAATTGACTCTTTTCTTATCGTAATATTATTAATTTGATATTTTTTGTTCAACCTATAAAAATAATAAAATTGTTGTGTACTTACTTACTAACACCTACTACTAAATAATGTACTACTTTGAGTACTTATATATTATAATAGTAAGTACATTATATACGCCATAAATTATATCATAATAAAATATTAAAAGTATTAGATTCAAAACAATTATCTTTTATAATTTTAACATTATTAAATATTAATACTGTTTTAGATGCAAATAAACTACTAATCAGTTATAAGTTATAACTAATGACTACCTAATAAGTCAATCTAACCACCAACATGATTAGGTTAAGTTTTGGTATATTAATGATTTACAATTTTATATTATTTACCTATTGCTTAAATTATTTAAATTTTTTAGACTTTTAACGTCCAACCAGTTGCGTTTATTTATTATTATTTTTTTTAATATTGGAGGTTACTGGTTAGCCTTACACCATCGCAAGTACGGCTTTAGAAATTTTACTTTATCTCAATAATTATGTTTTACTATGCAATAAATACGATAATAATATAATTACCGATGTCCGTAATTTTAATTTTATAATTATTTGTTAATTGTAAATTAATAATACTTATTAATTATTATAATTAAGTGGAGGTAGAGACTAATTTTATATTTTATGCATGCTCTTCGATATTAACTTTAACTACGATGTCATTGACTAAGGGCAGGCTTAGTAAATAGTAACACTTTAATACTTTACTATAAACTATGAGTCACGTCTGGTTATCGTTGAGTTGTTCATATATTTTTGTTTGGTTATCAAAATTATACTACTGTCTTGGTAATTGGTATTGTTTAATCTTAAGCCTTAGATTTTGTTTTGTAAAATAGGTCAAAATAGGGCAAACATAGTTTAATTAAAATTAAATTTATAAAAAGTCGGCTACTACTAGAAACACGGGCAAAGGCAGTAATAGATTTAATTAAATAGATTAGATTAATTAGATTTACGAATTTAATTTAATTTAATGGAAAGAGATTTATCTAATAAAATATATAATGAACAAACATTTCTGAAAAAGCAGAAAGGACGCAATCACAAGTATGAAATAATACATCTATAATAATATATATTACATACAGCTATTAATTATACTAAATTACATATAATTTCTGCTTGTTTTGAATCGGTACCATCAATAAAATTATATGCATTGTGAGCGAGTGATCAACAAATAGTGGTAGCAAACTGGAAAAGCCTCTTTCTGTTTTTATTGTTGAAACCATATTTTTTGCTCAATCATGTGCATTTGAGGACCCTATTTAGGTTTAATTAAGTGTATGGCTTATACATTGCATTGTGTATTGTAACTATTACAACAGTAGTGTTATAGGTACCGATAAAGTGATAAGTACAGAATACCTATGTGACTTTCGACTTGTCAGACAGTCGGTTATATATTAACACGGAATAGATGAAATGAACGAATTTCATCCATTCCGGGACATTATTTCTTAAAAATAATATGAAACGATCCGTCTGGCAAAACAAAGGTTTTAAAAAAAGCTTCCTTAGACATCGTTGACAAAATCGTCGTGTACATATACTGGTAGATTTATAAAATATCGTATTATATTATACGAGTGAGTATGTGTATAATACAAAAGTTAAGTATAAAAGTAGTGGTGTATTATAAGGACACGGTAATATGCGTCCGTGTCACATTTTTTCGTGAAAAACTACGCGACGTGGCATTATAATACGAGTAATACGCAACAACGCTGTTCGTCTGGTAAACCGACCTCTGTATAATATAATCGTACACCGTATGGCGTTTTACCGTCATCCACCGGCACAAATAATAAATAATAATAATAATAATAATATAATACTACGCAGTTTGCCGACTACGCTGTCGACCGCACTTTGGACGGACGTTTTAGCAATCGCTATTCGACTCGTACTCGTCATAATAAATCGTTATACCGTCAACGTGATATAGCGCTTGTGTGCATATTATATACGAGTGTGAGGATATCGTGGCGTGGCGGCGGCGCACGGCGTCACATGGAAAAATCGGACACGAGCCGAAAAATAAATGATTTTTATGACGTTTCATCGTAATGACGGTGGTCGCGTTGACGACACGACAATCGTTAACAATAATAATTATTATTAAATGATTCATCGAAAACGCGTACCGCCGCGGTGACGCGCGCGCACACCCGTCGGGAAATCGAAATTCCTATTCGTTAGGAATTCCCGAATTCGATCCGTTGGAACTTCTGAAAAATGTCTATAATTAACCGCCGTCGCCGGCCTATCCGACGTTTAATAATTTGAAAATTCACGAATCGATTGAAGACGCTAACAATAACATGACAATAATATTATATTATTATCCTCCGGCCGATACGTTTTTCAAGATTAAAAACAGCGATCGCGGTTTCTTGTGATATTATTATTATTAATTACTCTGGCCGAGCGCGCATACCGATATAACATTATTACAATATTATTAGAATATAATATTGCGCGTACTACAGTAATAATGTAATATTATTACGGTGGGTTTGGTCGGGTAGTAACACAACGTAACACGTATTATTATTATTATTATTATTGTGTGTGGAACGCGAACGTTGTAAAGCGAAGTGAAAAAAAAAAAAAACAAAATATATATATATATGTAACACGGACGGTCGTCGGTCGGGCGGACGACGGGAAGTGAAAGAAGAGAGAAAAAAAAACCGACTAGAAACCGACTCATGGAAAGGTTTAACGTACGGTACGTATATATATTTTTTTTTTTTCCCGTGTTCAACGCGATTTCGTATTTTCGTTCCGCCGCCGCGGCATGTTATATGGATTGTGTCGCCCGTCCGTGTGCGTTTCGGTGCGTGCGCGCGTCACTGGTGTTGTGCGCGATGCGCGCGCGCCCCGTCGACCGGCGGCGGTTGCGCCAGCAACGGCGGCGGCCAACAATCCGGACTCCGGACGGCCTGCACGCAGCACTTTCCACTGCAGCTCCACTCCCCCCCCAGTACCCGTCCCGCCGTAGCCGCACACGCGCGCACGCACTCACGCACGCACAAACACACGCACAATCGCACGCACGCACGCCCGTCCGTCCGTCGACGTCGCGTCCACAACGGTCGTCGTCGTTGTTTTGGTATTACCTTATTACACCCCCCGACCGCCCGTTCCCCGCCGGCGGATATCACCCCGCGCCGCGGCCCGTCCACACCGCCACGGTCGCTGCTCCCCACCGTTGTGTCGTGTGGTAGTTGCCGCCGCCGCCGCCGAGTGTATTTGTTATTATTATTATTACTATTACTATTATTATTACACCGTCGAGTTTATCGAGTGTAGAGGTACCTTCCTTCACGTCGTCGTCGCCGTCGTCGCCGTCGTCGTGTTGTTTCGCAGCTATTATTATTATTATTATTTTTAGAAGACAATAATAATTATTATTATTATTATCGCGTTATCGCCTCCGTGGTGTGCGTATATTATCGTCGTGTGTTTTTCGGCGTTCATTTTCGATATCGCACTCTCAGTCGTCGAGGTGCCGTGTGTGACGTCCAAACGTCCGTCGCACGCACTCGTTTTTCTGACGGTGTACTTGTAAACGCACAACAACGTTCGTCGTTGCCGTCGTCGTAAGCCGTGTGTGACACGCACACACACGACCGTATTAGTTTGCGGCGTCTGTGTGCGCGCCCGTATAAGTGTTCGCGGCGGCCATAGCGCGAAACGTACCGCCGTCCGTCGCCCATTGTTCCGGATCGGTGACGACGCTGGTCACAGGCGTCGATACCGAACGACAAATACCTTGGTTGGTGCTGCGCCGAGGACCTACGGCGTTTGGTGCGGCCGTTTTCGTGCGTATCGATTATGGCGGCAGCTGCCGTCGCCGCCGCCACTACCTCTGCTGTCGCTTCGGCCTCAACTCGACGGGCCGTCGTCGACGCCGCCGCCTCCGCCGCCGCTATCGTTGTTCCTCGTCACCGTTGCCGCCACAATGTTTCACCGACGACGCCACGTCCGTGTCGCCAGTAATTGACACGAAGACGTTCGAGAGTCGACTGTTGTCCGAGAACGACCGCGACTTTCCGTACCGCCAGATCGACGAACGCGTTTTCCGAGGTCTCCGAGCCCAGCCACCATCAACGGTACCTTACTCGTAAGTCTGTCGTCCCGTTTCTCCTCTAATGCCCCTCCACCTCGACTAGCCGAGTCCCGCCGAGCGACCGCTTGTGGTCGTTTGCCGCGTTCACGATAAAACTGCGTCTTCTTTGATTTTGGATCTTTTGAAACGTCCCAGATAGCTAGGAAAGTGCAGGTCCCTTTTGTGCTACCTATATGATGTTTTGCTGTCTCTGTATATTAAGTGCTTGTATTTTTGGCATATACCTATGTAGTTACACTTTTTAAATGTTGTTTCTAGGAGATACCTTCATGTTTAACGGAAACTGTGACATCAATCATATCAAATGCCATATGAGCCACTTGTTTTGTTACATAGACTTGCGCCTGAAGACGTAAATCATTTGATCCGAAAAAATCCTCCTCCACCTGCCAATCAATCACAGTGAGTAATCAAAGACAATGTTCCATCATTATTCTTTAGGTATACACTGAATTCATTTAGTATGGGAAATTTTTTTTCTTATAGAAATGCCCATACATTTCAAAACAAGGAAGGGATCAACACTCAATCATTGGAGAAGGATTTAGTCGTGAACATTAGTAATTTACCTTTAGAGACTAAGCAAAAGTTGACTTGTACTCGTTCGTCACCCAAATTACGAGTTTTAAAATCTAATTCAAATAGTGTCAATCATGATAAACTAGAACAAGCTAAATTTCCCAAAGATCAAAAAGGCTCAAACAGTCGTAAAGGAGAATTATATATCAATAAATCTAAACTTTTGGCGAGTGGTCTTTTTAAAAAAGAGTTGGTCGTAGTTATTGATAATTGCTTCAATGACGTGATATATAGAGATATGGTAAATAGTACAGCCCAACATCCAAAAACACGAAATCCTTCTAATTCAACTGTAGCCACAAACAGCAATACCACTAGTAATAATTCTGTAGCTTCGACTAGAGACTCGGCAGTTGGGAAAGGACACATCATCGATGACACTATTATGATAACAACTACAAAATCTCCACTATCTACACTAACTCCTGTCATAGAGGTAAATATTAATGTTTTTGTTAATAATTACAATTAAATTGTTATTGAAATGCTTTTAACTGTGTTGGCCTAGCTAATTAAAAATGGTTCTTTAGAACACCTTTTTTATGATTAATTTATAATGATCGACAAATAATAATTACTTAGTGCAGATGTTTGTGGTGACATTCTTTTTTTTTGCAACCAGAAAATTAAATATTTGAACATAATGTACACTTGTTGTTCATATAAATTTGATAAAAACGTTGTTGTTAAAATGGACGTTGTAATTTCCTTTATACAATATTCTAATAGAAACCAGTGCTCCTTTTGTACTGTAATTTATTTACCAATTATTTAAAAATCTAAAATTATTAGACAGCCAACAGTTCGACCAAAAAAAAAAAAAAAAAATAGTGTATAGTTTTAAACAAAAAAAAACAGTTGTGAAGTCTGGATTTTAAATCCGTAAGCACTTGCATGTTTGATAATTATAATCAAACTTTATTAATATTTAATTAGGTATGTTGTAATATTTTTTGTTGTACCTTTAATAATTGATAATTTGAAAACAAATAAAGATAAAAAATTCTATTACCCTTATAGTTTTAAGTTTTACTCATGTACCCTAGTAAAAGTCTTATGATAGATGATATGTTCTTTCATAGACCTTTTTTATTGTTAATATTACTTTCTACTTGATAAATTAAACAGGTATGATGAAATTTATGTGATAGCCAACTACGACATAACAACTTTCTTAGGTGTTATTATAGCTTAAAATTGCATTTGCCAACTAATCAGTAGTAGTGTAATTTGTGTAGGTAGTTGTATCAAATAAGAAAAAAAATGTCATTAAACCATGACTTGTATAGATATGAAGTAATATATTGAACATATATCCATTTGTTCGGCAATAATGAATGTTATCAAAGACTTGTTAGAGGTAGTCACTTAATTTAAGATTACGTCCCACCTTCATTTGTTGTCTCTGTCTTACACACTTACAACATAGATAGCTGTGTTTACGCAGTTTGAGTAGAACTCACTCAATTTTGGTTTTTGTGTAAATATACCTCTATTGTAAAATTAAATTGTGACAATATTTCTGAGGGTACTATCTTTTTGAAAAATTAAAGGTCATTTTTTAAGATGTTGACATTTTTGCTATTTTTAAACGATATAATGAATGTTATATTGGGAATAAAGAAAAAAACGCAGCATCTTACACTCTGAAATATTGTCACAATTTAATTTTATAATAGAGGTATATTTACACAAGAACCAAAATAGAACGAGTTATACTCAGACCGCGTAAATGCATTTTATGTATGTCGTATGTGTGTAAGACAGAGACAACAAATGCCGGTATGACGTCCTCTTAACATGGAGTATTCATCATTAAGATGATGCTACCCATGCATTTGTTGTCTCCGTCTTACATACATACGACATGCCAACATTTTGTTCACTAGTTTCAATAGTGTGCTGTTAATTTTGATATTAGAGTAAATTGACAATTATACAAATTTTAGATAATAACATTATCAGTGCTTAAGCGTTGGCTTTTATTCTATAGTTTAATTTTCAAGCAAGATTTGAGCATTTTTAATTTGTGATATTTCAGTGCATACTTGCTCATAGTATGCTTGAAAAAATTGAAAAATCGCCAACGCTTAAGCACATATAATGTTTTTACCTAAAAGTTTGATAATAGGTCAATTTAATCTTAATATTAAAACCAACAGCACACTATTAAAACTAGTGAATGAAATTTTGCTATATCGGGTGTGTGTAAGACGGAGACAACAAATGGATGGGTAGTGTCCTCTTAAGGATAAACAAACATTAATTGTCACTATACCTATAATATATAGGTACATTTTTAATAATTTTTTTTTTTGAACAAATTTCTCATGTCTTATCTTTTTAATTGTTTAACTAAATAGGTATAATGCGTTTTATATACTATTGACCATACATATGTTTATTTGGTTTAAGAATAAAGTATTTTATTTTTCTATTATGCGTTACTAATTTTTTTTTCAACTTGTATACCTGCTTTTATAAAATTTTTAGTTTACATAAACATTGAGTTTTATTAATTATAAACATGTTAAGTATAATTAAAGTTTTGAATTTTGGTTTAGTTTTGGTTATTTAGTATTATTTACAATTAACCACGTGTTATTTTTTGTCTTAACATTTCATAATAAAGGAAAATGTGTCTTTTTAAAGAACAAGAGTGTGATTTTTTGCTTATAATTATTATTCAATTAAGTTATACATTTTAAACCTCAAATAAAAAAAAAAATATTGATGATTATCCACTTTTTTTTTTTTTTAAAGAAATATAAGGCTAAAATGATGGCATAAAAATATTATCTTAGTCACAAATTACAAGCCATACGACTAAATTTTTTGTGTGATTATTGTATCATTCTTATATCACAATATAATTTAATATTTTATAAAGAGAAATTGAATGATAATACAGTAAATATGAAAGAAAAAAACATAATTAATTAAAATACATTTTTTTAAAAATATTTTTATTACACTAATTTTGAACTCAACTATAGTCGTGGACACTAAAAGTGGCATATACCTAGTACCTACCCATGTACTGCTATCTAAAACCCGTCTATAATGTAAAATAAACTATTTTTCTCAACCTGCTATGTTTTGTATTTTATATTTATTTTTGAAATTGTGCACCAATTTTTTTTAGAATTTTGAGAACACATTAGACAATTTCATTACTGGGATTGTGACGGTCATATGCTTATATGGTCTTCACTTTGAATCTATTGTTATATGTGTTAATAAAATTTGTACAATTAAGATAACTTGATTTATGCTTAGAATTAATTATTTTGTTTTTCCTCTTTTCTCAGGTGATTGACAAAAAAACAAAAGATATTTTATCAAATGGACAGCAGCACATTACTGCAGGTGAACGTGATAAGCAGACAAATTGTGACAAGGTTCAGTATGATTCTTCAGGCCTCAGTTTACGTACGAGGACTATATCAACAACAACAGTACCTACACCATTGCACAATTGTTCTACTTCATCAGTTACTACTCCTACTCCTAGACCTCGTGGTCGGCCCCCAAGACGAAAAAATCTCAAGCGTATTGCTGATAGAAAAGCACAGCAACAAGCCGCCGCTATTAAACTATCAGAAGAAAATAAAGTCTGTGATTTACCCACTTCAATTACTGAAATAAAATCAGCAGCAATGGATTTGGAATTATTGCAGCAACAACAAAACTTATTAAATGAATGCAATAGTATTGAAAGTTCTGATGATGATCAAGAAAATAATGAAAAGATTGATAGATACATTAAAAAAGCTGTTACAGATAATACACATACAGCAAAATCACTAGACGTTGATGATGAAGATTGTTGTATTGTTAAAATTGTAGAAACATCATCAAAGAAAAGTAATAATCGTAAAAGGAAACAATCTGATATAGGAGAAACTATTGCCGAAAAGCGTCTTCATATATCTGATGATTCTAAAGATTTATTAGTGGAAAAAAATATAATAGAAAAACCTTCCCTACAAGAAAAATCAGACCCTGATTTAGTCGAGTATGGTTTCTTAAGTGGTTATAATAGTTATGAACCTTATAGACAATATACTGGTTTTAGGTCATCATCATCAAACTGTCATTCAATTTTATACGGTCAAACTTATTGGCCAACAAGTTGGGAATATTCAGCAGCATCACTCACAGGCCATGTTCAAAAAAAAACATCTAAAGAAGCATTGCGAAAAATAAGATTAATTTCTGGGGGAGCCAACAGTAAAACTAGCACGGTATCAACCTCATTGAAAACCAATTCTGCATTAAAAAAGTATCAAACATCAGTTTTTCAACGACGTGGCAGTGCTGGTAAGCCAACTGTAATAGTTCCTGTTGAAGTATCTGGTGGTACAAGGCATCCTTCGATATCAACAAATATTGTGAAACGACAAAAAGGTCGACCACCTGGTAGAAAAAACAAGGTATTACAAGCTGTTGTAAAATCAAATAGTCCGCGAAAGTCACCACGTCAACATGCATCTACATTAGCAGCAATCCTGTCAAGTAATGCTGGATATCTTGATAAATTTGAAAATCAACAGCCTGATAAACTAGAGGCAGATGTCGAAACAAGTAAAAATTCTTTAGACATGGATGTTCCATGTTTATTGAAGATGTCTGTGACGAATTATGAACATATGTCAGGATTTCGTCATCATAGACATCGTCGGCAATTAGATAACAAATGTATCATTAAACGTCGTCGTCGTCGTCGTTCAACTACTCCACCTCCACCAAAATTGTGTGCTCAACAACCAGCTCCTCAGCGAGTTTCTATGAATACTACTATGGATCAAGAAAGAGTGAAATTGCGTACAAAACATGTGGATGTAGTTAGGAGGCGAGCAAGAGATGAGAGATTACGTGCGTCATTTGTGTGTCAACAATTACATAAAGTACAAGAAATAGCTGAACAAAATCGTCGTAAAATAATCCAAGAAGTTATACACACAAATGATGAAAATAAAGAAGACTATCAGTTCTCGACTAATGCAATAATATTACCATTTGAAAGTGATCAAGACCAAATTTGGTCTCAAATTCCTGATAGTAATCGAGAACCTGATAATATGTGCTTACAAATAATGTATGAACAAACTGCTGACAAGAGATTCTTATACACTAATTTAACAGATGAGACTTTGCAAATGTATTATCAACAACGTGAACTAGCATTAACTGAACGTTTAACAAGCAATCATTATGGTGAAACTTTGTCTTCCGATTTAGGTACAGACATGATATCAAAGAGAAAGAAAAAACGGCCAAATATGACAGGTTGGCCAAAAGAAAAACGTCGAAAAATTATAGCTACTACATCATCTATAAATACAGCTGTAGAAGATCCAAATGATGATAGTGATACAGAGAGAGATGATATTGCAAAACGCCGAAGAGCGGCAGCAGCAGAACAACAGAGACTCAGACGTCAACGTATAAAATTAGAGCAACAGCAACTACTCAAAGAAAAATCTAAGGTTAAGGTGCAAGCTGCTTCACCTAAGCAAAGAAGAGGTCGAAGACCAGGACGACCAGGGCGGCCAGGTCGACCAGGTCGACCAGGTCGACGCCCTGGCCCTAATAAAAAAAATAAAAGTTTAACTTACCGTCGTAATAATAGTGTGAGTAGTAATGGTACAACAGCAAGTAGCAATACCAGTAGTACTGCCATTATTAAAGTAAAAAAGGTAAGAAAACCAAGAAAGCAATCTACACCTGTACAAAATAAAACTACAGCAACAGTATCTGTAACAACTGATACATCAAATACGGTTGTAAAACGAAGATGTGGTAGGCCTGTAGGAAGTATTGGTCGAAAACAAAGGTTAAAGTTAGAGATGCTACAACAGCATTGTCAAAATGAAACATCATCCTCTGAACAACAAAAAGAAAATGTTCAGCAACAGTCTAGTACAGGTAAATTGAAATGTGTTATATCAACACGTAATAATCGTATGAAATTATTGTCGACCTCTGGAAGAAGTCCTGTAGCATCAAATCAAAAGAAAATGACGACTACAGGTAAAACTAAGAAGTCAGCTGCTGCGTATAATTTATCGTCTTCATGTTTAACATCACTGCCATCATCACAGGTAGCAGTGGTAAGTAAAATTACCAGAACAACAACCAAAAGAAGAAGACTTCAACAGCATCAACAAACAGCTACAGCTACTGTTACATGGGATGTTGGAAGACCTAAAAGATATTCAACCAACCATAGTAGGAATGCTAGTAGTGTGGTTGTTGAAGAAGATTGTTGTTGTGTTGGATCACAACCATTTGAACAACATTGTCCAGGTGGAGGTGGCTTAAGTCATAATACTGTGCTTGAAAATCATCAAGATCACCAAAAAGAAAACACTGTACACGGTGGTTTATAGTAGATACTACAGCAATTGTTCATTATTATTATTTATATTTTTTATTAATTATAATTATTTTTTTTCTTACCAAATGTTTGTATAAAATTAGAATTATTATTATTAGATAAAACTGTAAACAAAAACTTGTATTCTCTTAGTACATAATATATAATTTCTAGCCAAATTTTTTTACCCAAATAAATTTTATACTTCTGTATAAATAACTAACAAATAAACTAGTCGAATATCAATTTTTTTTTTTATCTTTCATTGTTTCTTTTTATTAAGTAATTCATTAAACACTACCCTTTTCCCGCATTATTAATTACAAAGAATTGGTGTGAAAAATTGTTAAATAATCTAAAAAAGACTGTTTCGGTTCCTATTTGTAAGAAATTATTAATATATTTTTTTTTTTTGGCTTTTTTTTAATATTTTTATTCATTTCTTAGTATAATCATTCCTGTAACAACACTCTTAATTTTTAAATTAAATTAAAATGTTTAAAAGTAATGCGTTAGTATCAAGTTGTACTGTAATAAGTTGTAAGGAGAAGGTTTTATTTAATTTATATTTTTATAATTTGTACTTATCTTTAATGTTTATTGGTTATATGTTAATGAATTTATTTATTATAATTTTTTTATACGTTTATATTATGGCAAGTTAAGAAAAATGGTGCCATGATACTTCTCTTCCCATTAATAATGTAGAGGATTAATCAAAAACAAATTTACTGATAAATTACTATGTAATAGTATTAAATATTATGATGTATTGTGTTTTTGGCCCTACATGACGGGGAATAAAACGAATTTTAAATTATTTTATATAGGGTGAATAAAATGAAAATATTATTTGATTTGAGTGACTTTTTGTAAATAAATACAAGATTAAACACTACCTACTATTAACTCTCTTGTACAAAGAATTTTTTTTTTGCGCATTTTATTCTATTGTTTTATAATATATTTAAATAGTATAGTAAGATCTCGCTTGTTGGATAACTTCAATAATATTAAACCTTCCATTTTCTGATGTATGAGCAGTGGCATTTGTGAATTGGGCTTTATTTATATACAATATATCTGATATGGTTTTAAAATCCACAATGTATATACTATAAGAAAATACTAAAAGTATTAATATATTATAAATATACATACATTCATGTATATGTTGTTTCTTTTTGGGGTCAAACTTTTGATAATTCGATGAACGCCTCTAATCTAACCATTCTGATACCATCAAGGTATGATTAGGAAGGTCTTACAATATTGTGACAATTTCAATTTAAGTTGACTTATAAAGGAATAATGCAATACATTTTTGGTAAGATAATAAGAGATGCAAAGGCCAAACAATGTTCAAGAATAAGAATAATGATTGTGATCATAACTATATAAGTATTAACTATTCAACCATTGGTTCATTTTACACGTTTGTAATATTTCTTACAGGACATAGGGGGTAAAACATTCAAGTTTGCTAAGGATTTTTTTTGTTAATAATGGATCTATTTTAAGTAATGTAGTGTATAACATTCGTCAATTATTGATCTTTCAAAATAAAAACTATTATTTTTGATTTCTTAGTCTGATGGTAAATACAAAAATATGATTTATTGATTTTAAAAACTTATTTTTTTTTAGAAATTGAATAAAAAGTATAATTTTTATGTAAATGCTAGTTCCATGAAAAATTCAATTGACATAATAACATAATAATAATAAGTATACATTGTAGATAGTATTATAATAGTAGTTTCCTGCAAGAAATTATTTTGGTTATAAGGTAGTTTAGGTAGGGGTAAGTATTTGTTATCTCTTGCCTCCAAATAAATATTGATTTTCAATTTAGTAACAGATCATACAGTGATAATCAATAATATAATAATATGTAATATTATTGTTACCTATTAAATAATTTATAACACTACTTACTTTTAGATTCTGAACGGAGGGATGAATGTATTGATTTTACAATGATGTGTGTTGTTTTTTTTTTGTGTGTCTGTCACCACGTTTTGGAGCAGTAAAAGTAGAAAATAATGTACTATAGGTCCCTAGTATGTCTTATTTTTATAACTCATTAACTATGTTGATACAAGTGTAAATGTAATGTAATAGATTACAAAGTATGTATAAGCGTAATCATCACTTGTTCTCAGCAATGAGTAAATTCTAATTATCATAAACTACTTAGCTTAATTAACAAAATAGGAGGTACAAATTTATAATACTAAAATTAAATTGTATTAAACCTGAATTTAACTAAAGTCCATGACCTATAGGCTATAGGTGAGGTTTTGGAGAGCTCTCTATAATCAACTATAAAACACGCTAGTACGCCACTGAACGTATAATTTTGTTGGTAAAACAAAAAAAAAAAAAAAGTAGTTTCTGGTTGAACTTGGAATCTATGAATCTACATAATGTTTGTTTGCGGTTAATTTATTTAATACAAAAGATTTGATTAGGCGCAGTTAGTTTTAAATATTATAATTTATAACTTTTTGATTTTGCCTACGCGACTAGATGTAGTCGACAATAGTGTCACTTACAGATCATTGGAAATCAAGACTTACAAAGAAAAAAAAAATTAGTGTTCTTACAGTTACTGTGTCAGAGACGACTCTGAGATATTAATATAATCATACAGGCTCAAATATGAAAATATGATGTCATCTTGTGCTATGGCCCAGATCTATGCCGGCAGTTATATAATTTACGATATCATAAATAGTACACGAAATCGTTTTATTGAATAACAAGTCGATTGGCAAAAATGAATATTGAGTAGCAATACGAACATAAGAATGTAGTTACGTAAAACTGTAAGTGGGTTACAGGCGTTAGGTAGCTACTGAACGTGGTAAATTAACATAGTACGAATTACGATTGTGCGAATCGTAAATATTGCGACGACAGTCGAACGAAACTCCAATCACTACATCGAATAAATCGATATATTTTCATGAGGTTATGTTAATCTTGTTTTATATCTGTAGCCGTAATGTCTACAATAATATTAATATTTCACCTCCACAGCGCAGACTACCATTATAATAAACTATAATAATAACAATAAAATGTTATATCAATCGTTACGACGATGTTCGTCGTACTTTATCAATTGTTATTGTTTTGTTGATACTCGTAACACTATCATTTTTGTATGTATGTCATGATATATTTTATGACAACAACTTATAATAATAATGTAATTTAAATATCCGTGAACGGTGGACAGTGATCGTTTTAATAATTCATTTTGTTTTTGACATAATATAATGTGATTAAAATTTTAATTTCCTTGCGTTATTTTATTTTCCTGGTCTACTCGAAAAGTCGTACATAATTTTCGGACAGTAATGCTAGCAAGAAACGATAGATGTTTTATGTAGTGCAGTGTTTTGTTCAAATATCGGCGTTTTATGGTTCTCAATATTTGCAAATAAATAGTATGGCGCTCGTTCCGAGTTTAAAATATCAGTCGTAATACATATATTTAGGTACTCATGGTGTCTCAAATGCAACGAGCATTTGCTCAAAAACTCACCAACAGCAAGTATGTTGTGTACTGGTGTAGAGTTTTTATTTGAAAGTCAATAAATATCAATTTGATCTTAATTTTTAGTGTCAACTCATCTCCTAGATTGTCAGAAGATTCGGCATCTTATAATGCCCATACAGTTCCAACAAATAATGATCAAAACATTTCTACCAGTACTCTCATACCTACGATTGTGGAGCCTGTGGATTACGAAAACTATATTCACCAACATCACACTTGTGGTGGTAGTATTGAGAATGATGATCCTCTAATGGAATTTCCTGATGGGTCAGACGATGTTGATGTTTATGTCTTGTCACGTAAAGTGCGTTCACTGATACCTGCAGGCCCTGAAGAAGATATGTATGTGTATTGAAATCACACTGGATTTATCTAACAATTACCTTGTTAACATTAATTTTTCAAATTTATATTTTTTTGTTTATTCGAATACAGCTCTAAACTAGCACCTCATGTACGTGATTTTGTCAGAGCTTACAGTCGAGATTGGCTCGTTGTTGATTATTTGTATAGACAAACAAATACTGTTGAAGATGATAGATCAAGTTTATTAGCTTATGAAGATTCTTGGATTCCTTCATCTCGAAGTAGTACTTATAGTAGGACTTCAACAAACTCTGCATCTCAACGTACTCAACAACGTTATAAAAATGATCGTCATAACTATGTAAAATAAAATAATAATTGCTTATTATATTTATAAATAAATAATTGGACATTTTAATTTATTTGCAGTCTCAACAGCCTAAAGATTTAATAAAACTTAATAGTAAAAATTCAACTTCTACAAATAATAGTTCAAGTATTGAAAATACACTGGTATCAAATAATATCAGTGGTGGTTCATCATCGGCTACAGATCTGATCAACACAGCTAATGAACCATTAATTGGAACTGTATTGCAGAGATTGCCCATCGATACACTTGATAGGTTAAATGCAGTGGCACGACAAGAAAATAGACAAGTATTTATAGTTATATCAAACATAGTATATTTTAGATTAATTTGAGTATATTACATAGTAATTTTTAATTACTTTATCAAATTAATTATTAGCTTATACTTTAAATAATATTAAAACCTAAGGGGTTGGTGAGTTGATTTTCTTACTACCTTACCATATCTAAATCAAATTATGTAATAATTAACGTATGAAAACTATATTGATTCAATAATATATTCATTTTTAATATTTTATCAATTTTTTCTTTAATAATTTCATCCTATGATGTATTTTGTACTAAGTAAAGTTGGTTGTAGCTAATGTAAATTTATTTAAATAATAAATAAGACTTTGGAATAATACGAATTTATACATTATACCAGAAATAAATCATTTAAATAATTAGGTTTTTAAATACAAATTATAGATATTTTTAAGATGTAAATGTTATGTTAAAATATTATAAATAGTTATTAAATGATACATTAGCCACTTTGAATTATATTTTATGTACTATGAAAGCATATTTTTATGTGTTTCAAGAATATTTAACATGATATGTTTCATTATGATTTTTCGGTGCATACTACAGTGGCATAGACATTATTTCTGAAAGGAGGGGGGCATCAAAAATATCAATTGACATAGCTAAATAGGAAGGGAAAATTAGAAAATCCCCTACCATCTCAATCTCAAAACTTTTTACTTGAGTAGTAAAATATTTAACAAGAAGAAACAATAAATATAATTTTAATTGATTCAAAATTCACATCAAACACAATAAGATAAGCTATAAATTATAATAAAGTATAATATTATAATAACCATAGTTGTCATTGACCATTTTGACCAAATAAACATTACTTTGCTTTAAATAAACCAAAATAAAATTATAATGGTACCTATTCTGTTTTGACAAAATTGTTAAAATTCAATAGTTCAATTGATCATAATCCATAATATAACAAAATATTACATTATAGTTCATAGTGCATACCAAATATTCTAATCATAAACCAAAAATAATAATGCCAATGGGGAGGGAGGATCTTACTCCTCCACCTTCCCTCCCTTTGTATACACCACTGGCATACTATATTTTTGTATAAAGAAGTAAAAAGAAATACAAAGAGTCTCATGTTTGAATATTGAGGTTAAAAGTAACATATTAAGTGATAAGTGATGACACTATTAAAATATTTTATTAATATGTATTTATTCAACTACTATGCATGCCTTAATTTGCATTTAAATTTAAATAAAAAATGTTAAGCTTTTCCAAAATTTATAAGAATCTTATTTTTTTATTAGATTTAATAATAATATATATGTTTTATAACTTATGTTCATAGTAGTGCCTATAGATTATTTTTGAACATGAAAACATGAATACACCAATATTTGCCACTTAAGAAAAATCTATAATACCTATATATTATTAAACATTATGATTGATTACAATAATTGTTTCAAGTTATTAATTTTAATATGCATTTAATTAACCTGTATAGAAATATTTATTTTCCTAAATATCATTCATAAGTATATGATAAATTTATTATCAAATATAGTACAGGTAATTCACTAATATTATTGGTTTTATAATCATTTTGTTTATGGGTCGGCAACCCACGTCTTATGTGGCGTATGTGGCTGTGAATTGATTTTATGTGGTCCACAATTACAATTCATAATTAGTGTATCAACTATGTGGAATACCAAATTATGTTAGTTTATAAAAAAATTTAAACTGTAAATAAAATAAAGTGTATAGTCCACGAAAAATTTATTTTTTATTTTTTGGCCCTTGACACTAAAAAGGTTTCCAAATTCCGACCCCTGATTTTGATGATTGTTATTACTTTTTATTATTCCAGAGTTATAAGTATATATTATACAACAAATTGCTTCAAAATTGTGTCAGATATTTTTTATATCTTATTTTACTTATCTTTACCCTATGTATATTTAATTTTAAAACTTCTTATAATGTGAATTGAATTTTTTTTTATGGAAAGTAAATCATATAAATAATGAATATTATTTTATTTTAGAACCGATTATTTGGCTCATTACCTATTAAAGCAAAGCAAAAAGGCAATAGTTATATCGAATATCCAACTAAACCACCTGTACCTCGTGAAATTGTTGCTAACCGTCGAATTCTAGTCAAATGTCTACAACTTGAGTAATTATACTAATTAAAATTCATAATTAATTATGTTAAATATATATTAATGTATTATTATTATTTAAAATAAATAAAAGGTGCTCTTTAGAAATAGAAACTGAACCTATATATGCTCATATGTCATTATATGATGTTCGACGTCGTAAAAAAATGTCAGAAAATTTTTATTTTGACTTTAACTCATCTACTACTACTGGTAATGAAATTGATACAACTACACGAAGTCGTACATGTGTACTTGATATAGATGGCACAGGATCCACAACTGGAGATGATTTATTTTTAGTCATAAGACTGGAAAAACCGTTACGTGGAGATTCTGACTCTGTTATATCTGCTTCAGATACAACAACATTTTCTAATAATGAGAAGGTATAATTAATTTATAATAAAATATAAAAATACCAAGCAATATTAATACATTTAAATAATTTAGATTGATATGAAATCAATTAATAAATCAACTCAACACCATCATGTTAAGTATCGTATGCCATATGCTTGGACTGCTGTTCATTTGGCAGATGTAATTTGCTGTTCTGGTGGTTCAGACAGCCTCGATCGTAATAGTTCAGGGAGTGGATCAAATAGTTTAGGTAAAACAAATGAAAATTTATTTATTTAGTTAAAATTTTTTTTTATTTTTATTATTATTGTTTAAGTGATTTATATTAATATTTATGATATAATTATTTATAGATGGTAGGTTTGGACTTAGTGAATTTGATCGATTTCGTAAAAAATGGACTACAGCTGGTGGAAATAGTATAGATTCTAATACTGTTCGTCGAGGGTCATTAGATCGCAGAACTAGTTACTCAACAACAGCTAACAACAGTGGTACCCTAAATACTTCGAATACTGCTGATAATCGATACAGTTGGTCTTCTGATGAATTTACTACTGATGCATTCCGTCCAGTTACACTCACTGTTAATGGATTTTTCAAACAAGTATATAATTTTTAATACATTATTTGTTTAATTAATTTTTATATTTTTGACTCTTATATTGAATTTTGAACTTATCTTGTAGAATATTCTTACACAATTTATATTGCCTATTTATTGTGAACATGTAATTTTTTATGCTTATTTTTATTGTTTTATATCAAATTTTTTTAGGAAACTGATAAACTCAAAGATGATGATTTGTATAAATTATTACAAGAATTAAAAAAACCATCAAGTTGTCCATCAAAAAAATTAAAAAATGTTAATGGTTCTTTGAAATTAGACATATCTCCTTGTCCAGTTGATGAAGTTAAACAGTGTTTAACTCCAGACCTAATACCATTATTATCATATGATATGGCCTGTAAGATAATTCTTTTGTTGTATTATTGATTGGTATTAATGATTAATATGTATTTTAATAATTCTTGTTAATTATTACAGCTGAAGATAAAATTCGACCAATTAGAGAAGTATTGGAGTTTCCATTGGCAAGTTGCCGCGTTTCAAATCCTCACTATATTTATCGTAATTTGCTTTATGTTTACCCCAAAGAATTAAACTTTGCAGGAAGAACAGGTATAGTATTAATGTCTAATTGTATAAAATATATTTAAAATATTTTGTTTTGTATTATGGTATTAACGTAAATTAATTATGTAAATTTGAATGAAATAATTAAAAGGTTCTGCTAGAAATATTGCTGTTAAAGTTCAATTAATGTGTGGTGAAAGACAACCACAAGATGCAGCATTTGCTATATTTGGAAAATCATCAAGTCCTCGTTATGTATGTGAAGCATATACAGCGGTTAGCTACCACCAACGTTGTCCATCTTTTTATGATGAATTTAAAATAAAATTACCAGCTGATTTAGATGACCGCCATCATTTATTATTTACATTTTATCATGTAAGCTGTCGTCGCCGTGGAACTCTTGTTGGTGGTCAAGATAATCATCAGCATCGACCACAAGTTGCACCAGAAACACCAATTGGATATACAGTAAACATTCTTTTTTTTTTTATATAAATATATATTATTTTATATTTTAAATGTTTATAATAATATAATGGTTGTTTCAATGTGTTTTTCTTATACGTTTCTACTTGTTTTTCACCTGTACTTTTAGGTGCAAATAACTATTTAATTAAATTTCTTATATATTAATATAAATAATTCCTATATTTAAATTTATACTATTAAATTTTTTAAATTGCTCAAAAACAAAAATATTCAATTTTTTAAAAGTATAGTAATTATGGTTTATTTTTATTGATTAACTGAAAAAAATGTTGGATTATACAAACATGCTATGGTACTCTGTATAAGTAAAATGTTTAACACTGTTTTTAAAACTTTTTTAGTGGTTACCTCTATTAAAAGATAGATGTTTAAATTCTGGAGAAATATGTTTACCTGTTGCATTAGAACCACCACCACCTGCAAATTATTCTTATATTACACCTGATGTGGCATTACCTGGAATTGAATGGGTAGAAAATCATAAAGGCTTATTCACAGTACTTTTGGAACCAGTGTCATCCATTCATCCTAGGGTATAGTATAATAAAATATAATATTAAGTATATAACATTTATTTTTATAAATATATATTGTATGTTATGTTATGCATCTTGCCAATACAATTTATGTAAATAGTACATAATATGATATTTATGTTTTAGGATATTCATTTAAATAATTTTTTCAACTACTGCTCTGTATTGGAACGTAATCCATTACCAAGACGAGTTGCTGAATCAAATATTGAAGCTGAACTAAAACACAGGTAAAATAAAGTTTTAAAATAGTTGTTTTAAATAATAATTTTATTATTACTATTACAATAATAACTATTATTTCCTGGTTTAGTGACTTATTAGGCCTCTCATACGATTCTTAGTCCAGTCACTGTATACTTGAATCATTTGCATTCTTAAATTTTTTCAACTAAATTACATAACTTACCACATGGCTAGGCTGCTAGATCTTATTTTTTCCAATGACAATCCCATTCATGTTGATAAATCCTCTACCGCTGCTGTTTCACGCGACCCGTACCACATAGTGCTGGATATAGTATTTCTTCAAATTAACGAGTTTCCAACTGCAAATATTTCTCATAACTACTATAACTTTAAGAAAGCCAACTATTCAGATACTTAAAAATATATGGAGAAGTTTAATTGGTACTAGGTAATAAGCCTACTTGATGATTTCGCCACTACAGTACAGTCCACGAAAACGTGCGGGTGACCGCTGCGCGCCTCGTGGCGATTTTGCGTCAGTGGTTGATAAACTACTTGCGCCGCGCTAGCTGCAACATCGGCACGGATCATATGTTGAGATACACTGGCTTTTAGAGAAAGCGCTACGAGGCGCGCAGCGGTCACCCGCACGTTTTTGTGGACCGTACTGTAATGCCTTGTATGATGCCCTATATTACTGCATTCTACACTTCGTTCGAGTGTCTAGATATGTAAAATCTAACTTCCAAACCAGGTTTTTCAAAAAACTAAAATCAATTGTACTAACCAAAAGACAATCCCACGTTTTTTTCAAATCTTCTAATAATACACGCCATTACAAATACAACCAGTTCTCTAATCTCCGAGCACAGTATAAATCTGAGTCTAAGAAATATCTTAGACTTTAGAGTTTAGAGCATAATATATTGCCCATGCCGAAGCTGCTTTAAAAACAACTCTGGTTCCTTTTGGAAATTCGTTCGCAGCGTATAGTCTGACAGTTATATTCCTAACATTGTGTTCGTCTTGATAACATTTCTAGCTTTACCCCTCTTGATATCGCTAACCTGTTTTCTGAGTCCATCAACTCAGTTTAATCTCCTCCTTTCTCTTTTAGTTGTATCAAATTATGTCATCTAAGTTATGACCTTACGGCGAGACTTGTTTAGAAATATTCAATCACCTCGTAATTTTAGCAGAGCCAATGGTTAAAGATTCAATATTTATTCTTTATTCATTGAAATTAATATTAGCTTTTGAGTTCAGGTACTTTCCAGTCAGTGCTGCACTTTTACCCAACCTTATTCATCAGTTTTTGCTCTCATCACAAATTTCAACAATCCTGGAAATGTTTATCTTTCTTTTTCAAAAAGAAGTTTATCTTAACAGAAATGAAGTACTTACGATCAAGAATTTTTCATAATTTATAAAGTTATTTCTATATTTGTTCCACGATGTTGGCTTGTCACTTTACAATATTGATTGATCAGTAATTACAAACCCATTGTTTGATTTTTATCGGAGAAATTATAAAATGTTGTCACTTAGATTTAATTTACCTGTATACGACAAATAATGTGGTTGATAAATCACTGTAGTAACAGTCGAATCCGTCTCAATTCTAGTTAGTTTTTGGTTGTTTCAGTGAAACTGATTATGAAATCTAAAATCTTTTAAATTACGAATCTTTCAGTTGTATGTTTAGTGTTAGTGTCTATCCCTGAAAGTAATTAATCGTTTTACTGTTAAACAATCAGTGACCAACTGATTTAATGCCTTCCAACGATAAATTATTAACATCATTCGTTGCTTCAGTCATCTTAGATCTTTAGGATCATATTCTAATATTTTTAGATAATTGGTGTTCCAACGTTTCATTTGGTTGTTGATGAATATAGACTTTCGGGAATAATCTCGTTTCTGAATTTAATATAAACAAATCAAAGTATCGATATATTTTTGTACTCGCTTGGTAATTTTACTGTTATATCAATTCATTTCACATATATATATATCGATTAAGTTGATTCTGTTCGATGCTCAGATGGATTTAAATACTGTTTAACCGTGATGTTTAAAACGATATACCAGATGGCCGGAAGGTACTTCTTTACAAGGCATTTCTGCTGAAACAGTCGCTAACTCATTCATATTCTTAGATTGGATGCTTTGTTATCATTATGTGCTATGAAAATTCAAAATACTTTTTAGTTAGACGTACTTCTGTTAGTTTTCTTTGATATTAATACTTAATGGAAAGCAGATTTTCAATCTTAAGCTACCGAATTAGTTTACGGAGAGACACTGCGAGACGCGAATTCCTAGTGAGTTTGGTTTTTATTAATAATCATCCCTGAATCTATAGCCTATATCTATAACATGTTTAAATTATAGCTATTTTTGAATTGCTAATAGTCTACTGTTAATATAAGTGTTAGTTACCTTAATCAAGCTGTCAGACTTGTTGTTTTTCACGTGTTCTACATTTAGTACTGGATTTTTATTTTATTGTTAAATGCATTTATATATTTAGTTAATCTTAATTGGTATATTCATTTCTGAATATATTACTACATGATTTTATAGATGTTTATTTTTAATGAGTTAGGATTAAAA
>VUJU01002258.1:0-15787 GCA_009835225.1 Aphis craccivora | reverse complement strand
GACTGTTTAGTTAATCATCGTATTGTGTAAGAATTCTTGTACAAGTTCAAAAATATTTATGTATTTTAGACATCACTTACTGTATTTAAGATAAAATATTTATATACATATCTAATTATTATAATACTTTAATAATGTTATAGAATTTCAAATTTGGTTCGCTGTCAAATCGATCCACTTATAGAATTTGTACCAGTAGTGCTCGATAAATTGCTTTCCTTATTAGTAGAGATGCCTGTTACTCAGCATCAACAACCTATGAATTTGGGGCAAATAATATTTCGTACTCTAGCTGATTTGGTCTCAATGACAATGGTAAAATGAAAATAAATGATATATATTTTTTTTATGTAATTTAACGCATTTTTTGAAAACAGAGTCATTCACAAGGTCAGCAAATATTATCCACTTATGTGCGTTATCAATGTTGCTGTTGTAATGTAGCCGCAGCAGCAGTAGCAAACGCCAAAAATAATACAAGTGAAAGTGAAAATGATGCTTTTTCTGATGGACAAGAGTATTCAGAAAGGCTTGATAAATATTTTCGTTTAAGGTAATATTGTAAAAGTAAAATAAATGAAATATTAAAAATGTTTCTAAATAGTTATTTTGTCCACAGAAGTAATAGTGATCCAGACACATCAAAAAAACCTTGCTCTTCGCCTCTTTTGGATGGTAATACCTTTGCTGTATTTAAAAATAGTGGGCTGGACAGAGCATGCAGCATGAAAACTGGTATAATAAAATCAATTATTGTAATTTTTTATGTAACAAAGTATTTAATTTAAAATAAACAATTCTTGGCATAATAGGCTATTTTTAAAATAAAATTTAGTAAGACCAGTTATGTTTTAAATTGATGTTTGCATTTTCTTTAAGGTCGCTGTCAAGGGGGTATTCCACCATCACAATTTGAAGAGCAACAACATCAGCAATTGTATGCTGATCAAAAGAGGTTGACTTCTATCAAAAGTGTGCACGAAGAATTAGCTTTACAATGGGTGGTAGCGACAAGTGCAGTACGTCGGGACGCTGCAGCTAACAATTCAAGGTTTACTATTCAAAATTGTTATAGGTTTTTTTAAATTAAAATAAATTATATTATTTTTTTCAGATTTTTTTTTGATGTTATAATTAAAAGCATGGCTGTTTCATTAGCAATGGTGCCTGGAGGATTAGATGGTGATCGCAAAAACCGTTTTAGTGATCAATTTTTTGATGATATATCAACATTATGCACAAGTTTTGCTTTAGATATTGTATCCAATTACGAAAAAGACTCAAAGGTATAACCATAATGAAGTGTATAAGTATATAGAATATAGTACTGTATACTTTATTTATGTATAATAAAGATTATCTAACCAGATTTTATCTAAATATAATATTATAAATTATGATTATGAATTCATAACTAAGTGAATTTTAACAAAAAGCTACTTTAAAATTTTTCAATGTTAAAGTTTAAAACTAATATAATTAGGTAATATTTCTCAAAATTAAAATTATTTTTTTTTAGCAGGTGAACATAATCAATTGTAATTTAGCATGGTTTTTGCATGATTTGCTATCTTTAGCTGACAGAGGATTTGTATTTGGCCTGATAAATACATATGTGAAAACATTATTTTCAAAACAGCAAAGTCTTCTA
The DNA here is from genome assembly GCA_009835225.1 of Aphis craccivora. Classification (NCBI taxonomy): domain Eukaryota; kingdom Metazoa; phylum Arthropoda; class Insecta; order Hemiptera; family Aphididae; genus Aphis; species Aphis craccivora. The sequence goes on along the minus strand of VUJU01002258.1, from coordinate 14,136 downwards.
ACCCAATTGCCACATCATGAAAGCTACTCCACTTTGTCTAGTCTAAAAGTATTTATATTTAAATATAAATTTATATTGGACTGTATGTTAAATTATAATTTTTGTGTATTTATTTGAATTATTTTATTACATTTTTTTAACAATATTTTTTTTACAGCTGGACTTTTTAAAAATAGTTTGTAGCCATGAACATTACGTGCCATTAAATTTGATTAATAATAATTTTCAAAATCTCTCACCTACGTTTTCTGTGGCATCTACAATTTCAAGTCAGTCATTGTTAATGGCCAGTAATACTATAACTGTCACAGAATCCACAGTAAAAGAATACTCGGAATTAACGTTAGGATTTCGACGTCATCATTATTTGGTTGGGCTAGTATTATCAGAGTTTGTCACAGTGTTACAATGTTCTAAAAGGTAAATTAATATATTGTATCATTAAAACATGAATGCATAAATTTATTGGTTAACAATTTTTATTTTTTTAAGTGATTTAAAAGTAAAAGAAAAAGTGGTTGATTTATTATTGGGTCTCATGTCTTCACATGATACTCGTTATCAACAAGACAGGTGGTCGTCTAGACGCAAAGCATCAACAAGGGTTGCTCTCATGTATCTGCCATTGTTAACGGCTGTAACTGCAGATTCATCATTTCTCAATTTATTACAGTTAGATTTTGAAAATAGTAATGATATGGTTAAAAATAAACTTCAAAACAGTGAAAACGAAAACGATTTTGATTCATGTTTTGTTGATGGTTATAAAAGTAATAATTAAAAATAATTAAGAATTATTCTCATGAATAATAATCATATTTATAATTATTTGCAGCTCCAGAAAAAAATACTGATGAAAATGTAAATGCCATTTCGGCGTCATCATTAATGGGTGTAAAAAATACCACGGCGTCTTGGTACAGACAAACAAGTAAAAATAATTGTCGTAAGCCCAAGTTGAACGCAGTTACATCTACCAAAGTTCTAGCTTGCATATTATGGGTATTGAAAAATCTAGACAATGATATAATGCAAGTGTGGTTAGCTGAGTCATCTCATCAAAGAGCTCAAAATACATTGTCAATTTTGACATTATGTATTAACCGTTTTTATAATAATTCTTACAACTACAAAAAGGTTTAAATTAATTTTTGTATATTCAAGCTTATAATAGTATATTAAGTTTTTAATACATTTTTACTTAATTTTAGGGCAACCAGAAATGTGTAAATTGTAATTCTCAACCATCATTTACATCAACAATTAATTCTACCCAACCGGCTCCTAGTGAGACATATAATAGTAATGATAGTAATAATATGTCAACAACAGCTTCATCCACATCGTTATCATCTACATCTCAACTGTCAACTACTGATGATGTAAAATCAAGGCTTGAAGATGTTATATTAGGTCAAGGATCAGCTAGATCAGAGTTGATGCGTCGGAAAGGTGATAAATTATAGTTATTTATTTTTAAATTTTCAAGTATTTTATTGTTAATTGTTGGGATTAGAAAATTTGATTTTTAAATTTATATTTTTAAATAATAATTTTTTTTTAGCTGGACTTGATGGTGGCAATAGTACTACTGGCACTACTAGTAAAGTGAGATGGAGAAAAGATCATGTTTTAACATATAATAGACCTTCATCATTGCAATCTTGTTCCTGTAATGTGGATTGTCAATTACAACTTGATAAGATATTTGGTACCAATCAAGATCAACCTGATGGAGAATTAGATTTAGTAAACGAAATTGGTTTTATAATACTTGATACCATTGAACAAATCATTCAGGTTTATTTTTTAATTTTAAAAAAATGATGTCTGAAAATATATAAATGTATGTTTATCCGTAATATTGAATTTTAGGTAGCTTCTTTACCTGCTGGCTTAAAAAATTCAAATCCTAACCATTGGTCGATATATCGTGTTTTTAAACTACTTCTTCGAGCTATGTCTACCATCACTGCTACTGCTGCTACTAATAATCAACAAAACTCTAGTAATAGTTCTACTAGCTCAGCATCAGCGACGGCTGCATTACAATGCATGTTTGGTACACAGAGATCAATGGTTGCAAAGTTTCCAGAAATTTTATTTGGAGATGGTCTAGACGAAAGCGATTTAGATATCAATGACGATGATAAAGAAGTCGAAAGTTATCACTTTTCTACCAGCAGTCCATCATCCAATCGTTGTGCTAATCTTATATTGATGCTGTTACGCCATTGTGCAATAAAATCGAGTTCAATAGGAGTCCGAGCACAAGCAGCTGCTTCGTTATACTCATTGATGCGTCAAAACTTTGACATCGAAAATGTATATATATAATCATTATTTATGATTCTAAAAATTATTTAAATTCTTAAAGGTGATTTTGAAAAAACAAAAAAAAAATTTCTTATTGTCGTTTTGATGTTACTACATTAGTAGTTATATGGTAAACAACATTCCTTACAATATAAGATTCAAAAACACTGATTTTATAATAACTAATAACTAATAAGTATAATACTTAGTTGTTTTTACATAGCATGTTACATTATATATTTTTTTTATAGAATTTTGCACGTGTGAAAATGCAAATAACTGTGGCATTAAGTACATTAATAGGAGGAGCTGGAGCATCATCAACATCTGCATGTGAAAGTAGAAAAGAAGGGTTATTTTTCAATGAGGAGTATTTAAGACGTGTTTTGAAGACAATACTATTATATGCTGAACGGGATTCTGTTGAATTGCAAAACACTACATTCCCTGACCAGGTGAATTTAATAATAATAATACAATTTTGTTATTGTGTTATAAAAAAGTGTTGGGGTATCTTAATATTTTTTTAAACACTGATTTATTTGATTTTAAAATATAAATACATACAGAACTTATAATTTGTTCCATAAAATGACACTTTTGGTTCTAATTATAAATTTTTATTATTTTATATATTTTTCTATTAGGTAAAAGATCTGGTATTAAACTTGCATACAATACTTTCGGACACGGTTCAAATGAAAGCATATAGTCAAGATCCAGACATGTTAATGGATTTGATGTACCGCGTAGCTAAGGGGTATCAGCAGACATCATCACCAGATCTCCGGCTTGCATGGCTTGAAAATATGGCTCGAAAACATAATCAGGTTTGATAATTATATTTTAATTTTATAATTTATAATTTTAAATGTAATTATAATAAATAACTTTTATATTAATAAACCTTATAATTTGTGTTTCTAATCAATAAACAAAAATAATTTTTTTTGTAGAGAAATAATTTTACTGAAGCAGCTATGTGCTTAATTCACGGAGCTGCATTAGTCATTGAGTATCTGACTACAACAGAGAACCTTGATTTAATTGGATGTAGAGGGGCCACATGTCTAGAGTGTGTATCGTCTAATGTGTTAGAAGAATGTGCGGTTTCAGATGATGTGATGGTTGTCAGTCAAGCGGCTGATCAAGTTTGTTTGGGTGACGAATTCACCGAAATTGGACTGGTGTCATTATTAGACAGAGCAGCAGAATTATTCCAAAAGGTTGAAACAATATTTTATTTTACAATACAAAAAAATAATTTAATATAATATAATATAACTAAATTATAATTGTAGGCCGGTATGTTTGAAGTCATGAGTCAGGTGTACAAAGTAGCAATACCTTTAATTGAAAAGACTAATGATTATAAAAAGCTATCGGATACATATTTGTAAGTATACTAACCACTCAAAGAAATATAATAAGATAAAAATAAATTTATTAATGGTCTTATAAATTATTTAAATAGGAAATTACATGATGCGTACGGTAAATTAGAAAAGTTACAGGGTCGTCGGGTATTTGGGACATATTTTCGTGTTGGATTTTATGGCGCCAAGTTTTTTGGATCTGATGGGTTGGATGGTGAGGAATTTGTCTACAAAGAACCTACACTCACTAAACTATCAGAGATATTTGGACGTTTACAAGTAAACTACGATTTATAATAAAAAAACTATGAGTGTAAAATAGAAATTTATATAGGTATGTTTGCTTTTAACTATAGAATTTTTATTCTGAACGATTTGGTGAAGATTGTGTGACTATTATCAAAGATTCTAATACAGTAGACGTAAGTGCATTAGATCCAAGGAAAGCATACATACAAATCACATATGTAGAACCGTATTTCGATGCATATGAACGGCGTATGCGTGCCACACATTTCCAAAGAAATTTTAACTTGAGTAATTATTATTGATTCAATATGTAATTACTGTTCATAGTGTACGTATTTTAAATGTTGAAACATTTTATTTCAGAACGCTTTGTGTTTTTCACACCTTTTACTCCCGACGGTCGGGCACATGGACAACTAAATCAACAATATAAACGTAAGACTATTTTGACTGTTGCGCATCATTTTCCTTATTTAAAAACCAGAATTCGCGTACAAAGTCGTCAAACAATTGTTATGGGACCCATAGAAGTGGCTTTAGAAGACTTAAAAAAGAAAACTGACGAATTAGCACGAAGTGTCCGTCAGCATCCGGCTGATCCAAAAATGTTACAAATGGTCCTCCAAGGGTGTATAGGTAATTAGTTAAATGAATAGTTATTTAACTATAGAAAATATGTCGTATATTTTTTGGTTTAATGTTAAAAAATATTATTTATTATTATCAGGTACTACTGTAAATCGAGGGCCTATGGAAATGGCTACAGTGTTTTTAGCACCACCACAATATGATAAAAATACCAACAATAGGAGTCCAGAAGTTTCCGATGAATGTTCAATACAACCGCCACCACCACGACTACAAAACAAATTACGACTATGTTTTAAAGATTTTTCCAAAAAGTAACTTTTTAATTAAATTTTGTATTAATTAGGGATTTTGTTGTGGTATTAATGTTCATTCTATTTTATCATAACTATTTATATATATTATTTATATAGGTGTGCTGATGCTTTAGCGAAAAACAAAACTCTTATTGGTCCTGATCAACGAGATTATCAACGTGAACTTGAACGTAATTACCGTAGATTTACTGATCAGTTAGCTCCACTTCTGATAGCTGCTACTTCGTCTCATTTTGGTAGTGGTGATTCAGGTTACAATAATTCAACAAACACACATGGACCTTATGGCCTCCATCATAATGGTGGATGTAATAGTAATTCTCAGACATATGACAATGATGATAACCAAGACGAAGAAGATGATACAACAATAACAAACATTAGTAATGGGGGGAATGAGATAATTATGACTAACAATATTAACGGTGATTCAACTTATACAATGTAAATGTTATAAAATTATCAACAAAAATGTGGATTTTTTTATACATACCTAACATTTTTATAAACAATACTAATCAAGTACTTATTTATTAATTTATTTTTACTAGTTTAAGACTATTCATAGTAATACTAAAATTTTTCTTAAGCATAGGCATAATGAAAACCAAAGGATTTTTTTTACTTATTTATAGTGTGACTTTTTATAATTTTTATTAGAATATTTATGTGATTTATAACTATTGATTATTTAATATATGCTATTTGATATCTATCTTAAAATATTTGTTCTTATACTTGTTTATTTAGCCATGATAAGTATATTTTTTTTACAATATAATACTTGCTTACCACTATTATTTCTGGAATTACAGATTAAAAAAAAAATGGACTAATAAGTAATAACGAATATGCTATTTATGAAAACAAAATGTTTCCCACGAACTGTACAATACAATTAACGTCAGAACGCCATTGTCGCCATTTATGGATACATTATCTCAAAAATTACAGTGAAACCTTTGATTAGCTATAATAAATAACATGTTAAGTAAATTGTTTAAAACTATAGTACTTCTTTATGTTTGAAATTAATTGAATACAATCAATAGACAGATAAATACGATAATTAAAGTATTGCATGTTCCACGAAGTTCATATTTGTATAAATTTGGATGTCCATATACTTGAGGCTGTTACTAGCCTGTATGATGATTATCCTGTCAATATTTGTTGTGAAAACAACTTATAACTTCTATGCCACATTGCCACTTGACCTAACTTCGTTAACTAGAACTTCACTTTTTCTGCTGCCATTTTTTTTTTTTATATACAATTTAAATTAAACAATTTATAGAAGTTATGTAGTATAATAAGCTTAAAAGTTAACAATTATGGTTGTTGCCAGAAGACATGGTGGAGAAGCCGCCCACTGTCGACACTCCTGGTCACAGTTATAACTTTATAAGGTTAAATTAGAGAATTAGGTCGCCGCACCACTTTCTTTTTATTCTTCTTGGAGGGTTAATGGGTATTGTATTAGTAAACAATAAGATTTTTAGAATATTAGTATGGTTAAATGGTTAAATAGGAAAAGAGAGTTGTGGTGGCGAGCGTAGGATTTGATAGCGGTTTCTAACACGTTTATTTTTAGGTCAGAGTGTAGAGTTTGATTGGATACATAAAAGGGAGTTTTTGTTATTAAACGAAATATTTTATTTTGCTTTATTTGAATTTTGTTTATATACGATTTTTTTTTTTGCAGAACCCCATATTTGAATGTCATACATCCAAATGGGTTTAAGGAGGGTTTTGTATAAGTTTAGCTTAGTGTAAGGAATAAGTTTTGATTTTGCGTTAAAGAAATATTTATGGACACGAAGACGAGAGTTTAGTTTCATTTTAATGTTATGAGTATGATGATGTGGCCTAGTTAAGTTTTATGTCGAAATGTATTCCGAGGTATTTTGTGTTAAGAGATGTTGGAATTTAGATGTTGTTAAATGTAATTTAAGAGGAAATTTGATGTTTAAGTGTAAAACTGATGTGGCAGGATTTGGTTTCGCTTATTTTAACTTTCTAATTTTGACACCAGGTTTCTAAGCGAGAGAGGTGAAATTGCAGTTGAATAGAGGCAGTTAGAGATATAGATTTTTTTTTACATAAGCTCTCTAGAGGCAGTGATTGGGTTTTCATGAGTTGAAAGAATTGCTTTATTGTCGGCGGCGTATTCAGCGACGAAGGTGTTTGGAGAAGTGTGTTGATCAGCTATGAAGATTTTGAAAAGGACACGAGCTGATATAGTTCTTTGGGGAACTCCAGCTTCTATTGTGGAAATAGAAGAGAGACTTGAGCGATACGGAACAGCGAATTGACGGTTGTTGAGGTAAGAATTAAAAAATATGAAGAAAGCTGGTAGGAGGATTTTTTTAAAATTTATAGAGAAGGCCAGTATGCCATACTGTCTGTACGATAAAGGAATGTGTGTGTGTATGGGGGGAGGGTTGCCTGGTTTGGGAATGACGATTATGATTGAGAACTTCCACTTAGGTGGAAAGTCAGATAACCGAATAATTGCATTAGAGATGTATGTGAGGTGTATTAAAGTTTTCTTTGGGATGTGTTTGGCAACTTCGTAGGTTGTGAGATCAAAACCGGGTGGTTTACTGTTAAGGAATGTGTCAATGCAACGTTGAACTTTTGCTTTAGGGGTAGAGTCATTTGAAAGGAGGAAATCAAAAAATTTTCAATTTCGTTAGAAAAATCTGGTTTGTAGACTCCGTCTAAGTGTGTTTTAAAGAGATCTGCTTTAACTGGGTACTCAATGGCCCGTGTGGACCACGTCATGTGGATCAATGACGATCAAATGGCTAGAGGAACTTGATATTCGACTCTAACAACTTTGTTTGAAGAACATGTCCTATTAACATTTTAGTCTGTTTTGTTTTATTTTTATCTTATATCCTTTACATCTACTATTTTAGTTTATTTTGTTATTGTTATTACTCTGTTTTATTTTATCTAATATTCCATATATTATGTACCTACCTATTAATTCTGTTAAATTTAAATTTAAATAAGAGCTCATGCCAAGTATCATATACATAAATAAATAAATTTGTAATGTGTTAGTTTTTTGGAATTCTACTATTACGTTCTCAAATGAGTACCTTCATCAGCGGAGGAAAGAATCAGTGCGTGCCACTTGACACGAATTTTTAACCTTTGTTGTAACCCTTTGTTTTATCAGAAAGAAGAACCTTGCTGAATATTCCCACTATAAGGTTCTATATGTATAAAATCGATAACGACTTTTAGGACGTACTACCTCCAATCACAATTCTCCAAAGTCCAATTCCTCCCTTTAAGCTAGGTTGTTTCATGAGATGTTTTTTTTTTTATTGAGTACCTATGAGTTGGTTTATTTTAGATAAAAGGCTTCTTAAGTTTCTTGGCCTCAGTAAATTAAGACCTAAGTCTCAAGTCTATGTAATATGAAGAAGGTATGTATGACTGAATTATCTCTAGAAGAGTCATTAAGACTGTTCGACAAACAAATAGGATTATTAGATTATTTTTTTAATGTCGATATAATTTATTAACTTCTCGTTATATTTTTCTAAAGAAACCATATAAGCAGAATAAAGTAACCATTCTATTTAAAATAGCTGATGGTGTTTTTCTTTGTATAAAAAATTTAGTTTAGATAGATTGAATATCAATGCGCATACGTTAAGGGAATTAATAATATCCTTAAGCGAACATTATTTTTTGTTTTCATTCAAAAGTGAATAACGAAGGAAATTTATTTATATTGTTTGATAAATTAATATAATATATAAAAGAAAAACTGTGTGCTTAAAGCAGCAGATTCTATCCTTGCTCAAAATAATAGGTACTTTATACATTGTTTTTCTTTTATATATTTGTAATAAACTATTTAAGATTTATTATTTTTTAAATGTTTATACATTTTTGATTTAATAAGATATATAATAATAATTTTAAAAAAAATGTATAAAATCCCTTGTTTGTATTTCACTATATTATAATACCTGGATAAGAAGGAGCCGTTGAAAATTTAGTCCACATTTTGAAGTTACGCCATTATTCACGCAACGCGCCGTAACAAATCGAAAATCGAAATGAGTTGTTCATATTATTATATATTATAACAGGGATGGGCGGTATGTTATTTTATATGAATGTTTATATAACAAAAAACATGCTCTAATATAATTTTCCTGAAATACTATTTAAAATTACATGATTTAATTTTTTTAATAATACATATAATTTATAATTAATAATTATAACATTTTTGTTTGTTTAATTTTGCAGATTATTCATGGATGCCAATCTACCCTATTCCGCTGATATCGAGAGTAGGTACATTGTATAGGTATTTAATTTTTACTTAATAAGTTATAAAATTAACCAAAAATAAATTTTATTTTTTCTATGTTTGCACAATATTAACAATGCTTTTGTGTTAGTTCATCAAACAAAAAACATGTTGTAGTAGCTATAGACGTAGAATAAAATCACATTAATATTTATCATATAAAATAAGTTAATTACAAATTTAATAATTATTGTTTATACATATTATCTTAATTACTGAAGAAAATTTTAAAGTGATTATTTTCTCTTAATAATTTAGTTAAGAAATTGATCTCTAAATGAGCTTGGAAATTAATGGCTAGATAGGCTAGACGAGTGTATTAATTGTAGAACTAAACTAAAGTTGCAGTTAAACATGCAGCGGTTAGTGACTCAACGTGTGGCTAATATAAACACCACAATCTTAGTACTCTATAAACGGGGAAAGCGTGAACAATTTTGTTTTAATTTTATCGTTAAATTAATAAAAATGATAAGTTTTTTTATAGTAAAAAGTCTTATGTTTAGTAAAATTATTTGTTTTTAAATGATACGCCAAGTAGCTAGTTAGAAATCGCTTTGCGATATGTAAAGTCACCAATTACATGTTTGTTGGGTTGAGATTATAGAAACCACTGCTATGGTTTAAGATCTAAGACTCGAATATATAAGGTTGATTAAGTAAAATGTGATTACTGTGTATTTATAGTTGAATAAAATAATTCAATATTTCAAAAATCGTTTAATACATCTTATTTTATTTTTAAATTTTTAATCTATAATTTGTACAGAAATTGGTAAATATACTTGTTATATGTAAGACAATAATGATGGTTTAATCTAAATTTAATACTTACTAATAAACTATTAATTTTTTTTTTAAAAGTTAGTAATAGTCATTGTAACCAGTATAATATGGACAAAGTTGAAACTTTCAAACAAAAAACTCCACCCCCACAACAACCACCACTACAATTTCAGCAACAGCAGTTAACAATGTCTCTTGTCGAAAATTGTGTAACAACTCCAATAAGTTTGTTATTTTTAAAAATAGTTTCAATTGTATCGTAATTATTTAATACTTAATATTAAGTATCTATATTTATTGATTTAGGTAAGTACATAGTACATACATTATATATATAATATTAGTCCTGTTAATATATACTTTTTTAAAATTTAAATGTATCCGCTTTTAATTAGTTTATAATCTAAATTTTAAAAAGAGTTAATGGTCAAGTATTAAATGTATTGAGTTATTGTTTATAATGTCGGTATTTTATAAAGTCATTGAGTGATTTTTTTTTTTTGCAATTTCATAAAAAATGGTTACTACACTTTGAATCCCTAAATCAGGTACTAAATACAAGAAAAATATAACTAATTAATATATTTACTTTTTAAATGGGTAGGTTTATAAAAAAAACAAATTGCAGAAATCACTAATTGTAGTAATTATTGAAATAAATATAGGACCAGTAATTAAACCTAATGAAGAATATTCATATCAGTAAACCAAATTTTACTCTATAATAGAAATGTTTAGAAAATAATTCAATACTTATAGTACATAAAGTACATCTATCTAGTGGTTTCTACTGGTTCCTATCTAGTGGATTGCAAATATTATTCCTGGGGTTTCTCGTATAAACGTGAGATAACTAAGCTAAAAATTTGTTGCGGTGTTGTAAATTCAGTGTGGTTGAAGTTATAACTTGTTGCCAATAATACTTATTATTTTTATGTATTTATTTATTTTTATTTATATTTTTTTACAAGTATTATACAATCTGTATACAATTAGAATATAGGCTAAAAGTACAATTCACAGGAACATTATTGTGCTGGGAGGATATTATTTTTATATAAATATGAAATTCCCAATATCATTGATATTGATATAATAAGTTATGTGAAAGAAAAAATAATTTAAGTATTAGTATTTTAATTAACTAATTTACTAATTAATAGTCATTAATAAACAAATTAATTATACTGTCAATATTAAATCATTTTAAAATTTCAATGCATCTTAATTGGCAACTTGTAAACCCAACCATTAATTTAATGCCATATTTATTATATCATCTGACCAGTAGGTTCTATAAATCTACACAAATATTGTGTTTATTTACAGTCTAAGTCAGTGATATTTTGACATTATTTGTGATGGATGGTGCCATAAATTTTTTGTTACTACATATACCTTGGCAGATTAAATACTGTCCTTATATAACAACAACAATAATAATAATGACAATATTAATTAATAAAATTGAAATATTATTATTATTTTTATTATTTATTTGCTAAACTGTTTTGATGTATTATCTACTAAAGTATAAATGTCTTGTGCTAACTGAAAATACTTCTTCGCCGTGTTTATAAAAATTGCTTATAGACCTAGTCTTATTGCAGGCTATAATATAGAATAAACGGATAAAACATGAAAAATCAATTAACGAGAAGACTGATATAAAATGGCCAGTCAAATGTAGTATGTCAATGCTTTTTAAATCAAGTTATAGTTATTTTAGTTTATTGATTGTTTTAAATTTATTTTTATAACAGAAATTAATAAGAAAGAACGGAAGAAGCGACTGAATGCTCGAATGCCTCAAAATTGCCAAAAAATATTTGATTTCGAAAATTCATCATTCATTTTCCTTGCTTTTTTTGTTTAGCCTATAAAATATAAATACTTAATTTTTTTTGCAACCGACGAAGAACTTCAAAATTTATCTATGTCTAATGAATGGTAGGTTAGGTTAGGTTAGTTTCTATTTGCTGAGAATTTATGTTTTATTATTGATATTATGTTTCTCTTACATCATATTTATGAGTTTCTCTTGCTCTTTAGGTAGTGTATAAGGCTTACTTACAAAACTTGATTTAAATTGTTAAGGATGAAAGAAGACTGGGCTCCCCAATTAAATGTTTAAATATTTTAGTATGCTACTACCACACTACTATACGTTTTTTAAATCGAGTTTTATTTAATAGTTTATTTTATTTAGGGTATTTAAAAAATAATAATAATAAATTGATAATTACTATAATAAAAAATAACTTACTATTACTTATACAATCATATTTTAATTTTCTTTTAACTTATAGTATCTTATTGATTATATCTCAGATAACAAAATCAAATAATACGCCATGTACACAATAATATTACTATAAACGATATTATTATGTAAATACATTCTTTTTGGTTAATATTACTTATTAATATTAAAAAAATGATTGTTTGTATAAAAAAAACTTATGGAATTATTCAGTTTATTCTCGATTTATAAGAGAATTAAATAAAATACAGTACAGTAGTCAAATTACCAGAATGATTCAAAACAGAATACAATAGAAAGAAAACTATGTTTTCACTCGCATAATATTTTATAATAAGTAGGTGCATCCAATTATGAAATAAAATATATTTTAAGTAATAGGTGTACAAACAATTATTTTAGTGGGTAGTTATTCATAGCATATTTATTAACATGTTTCATTTTTTTTTTAATAGTAAAACTATTTTTGTTTTAGTTACTGCTATACATATACTCAAACTTTAAAGTTATATCGATGTTCAAAGCTATTTATGAATATTTAAATTATGATTGCAGCTTTAACATTAAGTCATTATAATATCTTACATTTTAATATTATTAAAGGGACTACTATATAGGACCCAGTTTTTATAGTTTATTTTGATCAAATTAATTTTGTTGTCAATACAAGATAAATTAAACTTTTAAATTATTTTATTTCCAATAATATCTAGCACTCAACAGTTTTATAGATGCACCAAGATCATTAATATCTTATTTTTTCTTATTTCTGTAGAAATTATCCTAATGCATGACAGAAAATGTAGACATAGATCATGCGTCAAACTCTGGGTCCATGACATATTTTTATACGGCCAAAATAAAAAAAGCGAGGTCAAGTGGGTACCGCTCTGCTGTACATTAGGTGCCGCGAGGATCACTATTATATTATTACAGGAGTGTGATTTGAATCCAATGATAGGGATCATTGTATACGAAAAAGGATTCTGAACAGAGATTATTTGTCAGCCTAGGACAGCGTTTCATAAACTTTTATGTCAGTGGAAAACTTTTTTATGTTCACTTTAATCGTGGAACCCCTACGATTTTTTTTTTTTAGATTTTTAGCTACTTATATTAAGCTTTCAACAATAAGTTATTACATCTCGGTAATTAGGCTTAACTTTGTTTCAATAGTGTAACACGTAAAACAATTTTTCCAGCTAGTTACTAGTAATCTTAAGTTAGATTTTTTAAAGTAATTTTCTTAAACATATTGAAAAAAAGCACTTTAGTTTTGCGGAACCCTGAGGTGATCTTCGCGGAACCATAGAGTATAGGGTTCTGCGGAACATAGTTTAAGAAACGCTGGCCTAGGATATAATTTGCATTGGTTATTGAAAAAGGTGGTTTATATTTTGATAGCCTGAATACGCCAAAATTTTAAGTTCTTTTATAATTATTGTAAGTCAAACTTATGAAAAATCTTGTATTAAGTTTTCAACTCTATCTACTTATACAAAACATTTTATGAATTATACCTACAAAATATTTTGCAAATATTCACCAGTTTAACGAATTTTTGTCAATATTTGAACTTCAAATGCTAATAAAAAAAAAAAATTGTGCCTATATATTCTTATAATTTTATAATCACTATTAGAATAACATATGAGGAACTTTGTATTCAATTTTCAAGTATTTTGACTGGGCCAAAAATATTTTTTCATAAAAATTGAAAATTCCAGTTGTCTATAAATAGCTCAAAAAAAGTCAAAATATTTTGAAAATTAAATCATGTAAAGAAAATGCCAATCTGAATAACTGGTAAAATTTTCAAGTATCTACGACTTATACTTTTTGAATGATAACAAATATTTAAAATCGTTTGAGGATAAATCGTATCGTTATGCTATT
>VUJU01002257.1:0-39869 GCA_009835225.1 Aphis craccivora | reverse complement strand
AATTTTAAATTTTTACGAAATAGCGTAACGATAACGATTTATCCTCAAACGATTTTAATTATTTGTTATTATTCAAAAAGTATAAGTCGTAGATACTTGAAAATTTTGCCAGTTTTTAAGATTGGCGTTTTCTTTACGTGTTTTAATTTTCAAAATATATTGAATTTTTATGAGCTATTTATAGACAACTGAAATTTTCAATTTTTCTGAAAATTTTTTATTGAAGTGTCGATAAAATTTTTTTGGCTCTATCAAAATACTTGAAAATTTAATAAAAAAGTTCCTCATAAGTTACTCTTATAGTGATAAAAAATTATAACAATACATAGGCACAATTTTATTTTATTAGCACTCGAAGTTAAAATATTGACAAAAATTTGTCAAAATCATGAATATTTGCAAATTATTTTGTAAGGATAATTCATAAAAATGTTTGTATAAGTAGCTAAAAGTTGAAAATCTAATACAAGATTTTTCATAAGTTTAGCTTTCATTAATTATAAAAGAACTTAAGTTTTGGTGTACTCAGGCCATTAAAACATAAACCATCTTTTTCACCAACTACTGAAAATTATATCCTAGGCTGATAAATCATAAATCATCATGATTCAAATTTAATCCTCCTATAATGTATAATAGTGATCCACACGGCACCTAATGTACAGCAGAGCGGTACCCACTTACCCGATTTTTTTTATATATTGCTAAAATTAAAATACACCAGTAATCATTTTGTCAAGTATAAAGTGATATATTTTGTATAATTGACTACACAAGTTTAGAACTTGTTGTGGTTGAAACCATTAAAAATATTAACTGTGATATGTAGCAAATATGTAAAATATTGATAATAAAATATACAAAAATAACTATAGGTACATCAAATTTAGTTTGAAAACTAGGCATAGGTACAATAATATAACTATATACATTGTTATGTGAATATTATCTTTTAATCATTTTTGATAATAGGTAGGGAAACTTTTGCTTAAAAAAAAATATGATTAGTAATATTCTCTAACGTGTTAAATATTCTCTAATCCTTAAAATATGATTTTTTATGCTAAATAAATTTTTTCTTGTGAATTCTGTGTTTCATGAACCGTAAAAATTTCTCACTCCCATTTAACTACATAGACTAGAAACAAATATGTAAAAACATAAAATTCCGACCTCTAATGATTACTATATTATAATAGGTAGAATATTAATATTTATTAATCAGTTCAGAAAATACGTATGCAATTATTCGCCATAATAATTAATAATAAGTCAGAATCAATTTGTTTATTTCAACTTTAATGTTGAACTTTTCAAAACATAATATATTCTTGTTTCATACAACAATTATTATTAATCAAGTTTTTTGCGTATGATTTAAAGATTAATGTAACAGAACTAACCCGCAGGGCACCTTCATAAATAATATTGTTGTTGAAAAAAAAAAAAATAATTATTACTCTTTGAATAACAATTTCAATTTTATGTTATGCCTTTTAAAATACATTATATAAATTAAAAATAGTTTTTAGTGCATACCTATGTAATTAATATTTTAAACGAAATTTCAAAGCAAACAGAAACACAGAATATTGCTTATTATCTACAATAAAAGGTATATTATAGTATAGGCTAATAATTGCTTTCAGTTCATCGCCATGAAAATGTTATTAAAATAATATTACATCTAACATCTATGTTGTGTCACCGTGTTATACTATGATCAGTGATTAAAGACTTCAACTTAAAGTCACATACAAAATATAATAATATATTAGTTAAAATTGTAGTGCAAAATACTGTTTATTATTGTTTTAACACGTTCAACAAATCGTAGTTTTCGCTCTGTTGGTATTAATTAAGAAAATTAATTCACGCCTAACGGTGCAGCATGTGTTCAATCGCGATGCAATTAAAACCATGTTATAACACATTCGTTATACACATTCGTAATATTATTGTCCAATTACTAAAAACTTATCCGGAGAGTGTGAAGTTTCCATATTAATTATTTTGCATATACTCTATGCACAAACCGCGATTATTTAAATAAAGTATATTGGTTTTTAACGAATATCAAACATAGCGTAATTTTTGTTACATATTTTGTACTATAGTCACTGCGTAATCATATTTGTATTTGAAAACCATCGAAACCGGCTAAAAATTAATGTTTATTTATTGAATTAAAAATGTTTAAAAAAAAAGACGTTTCCGATTAACAATGTGTGCCATTTTTAAATAATAAATATTATTTCAGTGAACTATATGGTACAGTAGTTATGCATAAAGTTGATAGACTTTGGATTAACGGTATAATGTACAGATACAATATTTTTTATTATTTGTTCGTTCTGTATAGAATGTAGTGTGAATTATGATTTTCACAGTTTTATATAAAAAAAGCTTCACTTTTGTCGTTAAAATATTTGATATTTTATTACATTTGCTTGGTGGTGTAGCATTGGTCACGAACAAAATAGGAAAAAAATATTGTGAAATATGATACATATAAAGGATGAGCCACAGGGTTTTCCTATATTTTTTTATAATTTGATGGTTTGGAAAAGGATAGTAAAAAACTATAGGAAAAATCCTATACAATGAACGTCGGGAGTTGTTGTGGTTTAACCAGTCGGTGTTGAAAGTTAACAAAACCAGACCCGTATTTGGAGTTATTTTTTCAACAAAATGTTCACCCTTTTACACTCCTTCGTTTTTATAAAATTGACACTTTTGTTATGAATAAAAAAATATAAATTTACAAAACTGTAAAAATTTCTTTATTTGAATTTTAAATACTCAATTTGAAAAAAAAAATACTTAGCATTATTGTATTTTATTTAAATGTAATATTATAAATATGCAATTTTCTGGGCCAGTTGATATTTTCTAGGCATTTTAAAAAAATCAATAGAAGCAACACGTGGCAATTAACACCTCTAAACTCAGCCTTGAACAAAACCATAAACTAGAATTGACTTAAGAAATTTGAATTTCTTCTTCTTGGCTTTCAAATGGTGTTAGTTTTAGTTTACCTAAGTAATTTCGATCTAACAGATTATGTTTATATCTATCTACGAATATTCGACGCGATGATCTTAAGTTTAAACTAACGCTATTTTATTTCTGTGGGCAGACACGAAATTCATAAATGTATTAATTTATATGTACATACGTACATGCAGTACATTTTAAAAAATATTACTTGTTTTTATCGTTCGACCATCTTAAAAATTATGTTTTAAAGACAAGAGGTTAACCTAATTTCTAAGTGTATAGTTATTTTATATAACAACACACCTATAATATTGTTAAAGTTCAACAACTCGTGGTAGAAAAACTTAAAAACACGAATGTCAATATGTTACTAGTACTAATATTAGATCTTTCGAGAAGTATAAATTCGTAGTAAACTAAGTTGACACAATTTAATGGCTTAGGTATTATACATTTTTTTATTTCTTTTTTCAAAGTGTTTTTGTAATCGTCTATCCATGTGTTTTATAATATACACTTATTAAATGTCAAATAACTCAATATTATTATTATTATTATTTTATAATTTTTTTTATTTAATTACATAAAAAAGAATAATAATATAGTGTTTGTTGTCCGAATTGTACGGAGAAAAAAATTAAATTAATATAACCCGTTGTTTGACTGATTCGTATGTGGCGTGTTAATACTTTAACAGTGAATTCGTACACACTCGTATTTTATTATCTCGTGATAATCATATAAAGCAAATGATAAATTGTCGTAGTTTTCTGATTATATGCCGTATGATTATTGACACGACGATGTCGCATGTGAATGACCATTGATTTTTCATTGTTTCAGAAGTTTGTTACTGTGCGTATATAATTATGCGAACAGGCAGATAATATATTATACTCCATTGATCGGTTATCATCGCAGCATTTGAGTTAGGTAGTACAACTACTATACCACCACTTTGTGCATTACATCTAATCAGACGGAGTTCTTTTTATTTTATTTATGCAGTTCGTCTCGTTTTTTCAACCGGTAAAAATGTTTATATACATGAACGGGGAGATGAGAAAGAGTGAAATACATTTTTGTTTTTTTTTTTTTTTTTGTTGTTTCATCATCAGCCGGGCGCAACCGCTTTACCACCGACACGTTTCGTTCTCTGCAAATAATTTATTGTTTACGCTTTTATTACATCGGGGCGATCTTAACGCCGCCGTCGTCTTTATCCTGCGAACCATGAGCTTTTTATAATAATACAATGTATTATCGGGTCACGTTTTTTTTTCTTGTTTAGGGAAAAACTCACTGCAACGCTATTTTTAACAGCTGCAGCTCCCTCGCCACGAGTGGTCCTCTAATTATATGATGATGATAATAAAAATAATAATAACACAATATTCAAATAAAAATAACAATTTATATTATGTATCACATAGATGTTACCTAACTACTTACTAAACCAATCTTATACCGACAGCATATCATTATTGAGCGTAACTAAAATTGTCAAGATGACGAAAGCCGTTAGGTTCGTAGTGATATCGCTTCGGACTCCTCCCCCCGTGGGTAATACTTTTTTAACATTTTTTTTTTTAACTATTTCGTAAAAATAATATTATCATTACTACAGTTTTATAATATCATAACATTTTACTGTTAATAGTTGATAGCAATTATGGTTATTGTTAATGTTTTTGTTTGATAATTTACTCCAAGACTTGTGCGAATATGTTATATCCATCCGAGTTCAGTGAATTATTTGTAAAAATGTTAATTAAAACCACCATTAAAATAGCATAGTGAATTTTCTGAAAATATAATTAAATTTTTAAGCACCGAGCTATGTAAAAATGTAAGCGAACAGCGAGCCGTGTCGGACTTAATTGTCATGAACTTTAAATATTGTTTTATTTTATTCAGTTAAAAATATCATAATGCACATTGCACATATATTATCACTAAACCTCTCAGATTATTTACAGGCCTTGCTGCCGTTACGTTTGTTGAAATATATATTATCAAGTGAAATACTTTGTGTTAGCACGTGCGTTTTTTTTTTTTACTTCCGATTAGCATGACTCGAATTTCGTGTTTGCAGCTATTAGATTATTTTTACGGTTTTTATATCGTTCTCTAGCTCTACGTTTCATACACTATGATATAATTTTGCGAAGCATTTCCGATCGGACGATCCGTCAAAACCGATTTGACACACTGGACCACCAATAATAATAATAATAATAAAATTATATTAATTTAAACTTTGAGGTTTCTAATCTTTTGGGTTTCGAGAGGCCTGTGGGCTTATTGCGCACGTCATCTCCCATATATATATATATAAGTATATATCTATCATAATAGTTTATACTTTATAATGTACAATTATATGACTATATATACAAGCCGAAAAACTGTCAGTTCAACAACACGACGCAATACGTATATTATATATAGTATATTATAGTAGTATCCATAACTTCTCGATCTTGGCGATTTTCCCTGTCACGGCTGTATCCGAAATGCTTTTGACGTTTGGGTCCACACTAATGATTTAGTTTTCAATCAAAATGTTGTTAATAGTACTATCAATCATCGTGTAATTTTAAAAGGTGTATGTATTATCTCTTAAATCATTCAATAAATACCGAAAGTTTCGTTATCAGAAGCAATACATATTTCAGTATTTGTGTATGAATGTTAGAAATGGTATACGTATATCAGGTCTAAAATAGTATCTTTTGTAACAGATATTAAATTGTTGACAAGATACACTCGAAAAACAGTTGCGTAAGTTTTACAATTTTCACAAAACTGAACTTGATGTATCGTTAAATATCATATTAATATTGATACTAATTCAATAGTATTATTTAAATATTGTGCTCAAATTCAACTAGTCGTATAATAGGTAATTTAAATATCCACCAACACACAAATTTCACTTCTAACCAACATTAGTACTATGAAATATAAAAAATAAAATAAATTTAAGTCATGCGTATAATAATTATTATTCGTCGTAATACGCTTTTGTTAAAAATTTATTTTATTTTTTTGTGTTACTGTTAACATTACCTATCCCATTTTAATAGAAATGATATTTTTGAATTTATAGAATATAATTTGGTGTCAACAATAAAATCCAAAATATATCCATATCAGGTTTCTATTTGTTTGTACATGTCACGAAAATCCGTGTTTATCGAATAAACCCCATACGAATCCCGATTCTTGAGCTACTTATGGATTTATATTATTTTGCTCCTCCATATTTGTTGTGTTAAAATCTTATGCAAATTAGATTGTTAATTATCCGACCCGTCAAACACAAAAAGAGAGAAAATATAAAAATGTACACATGTATTTGATATCTTAAAGCATTTAGATAAAATGTGTTTAGTATAATATACTTGTGAATTATGATATTTTGTTTTTATCGTCCTCATTTTATTTTATGTTTTATTATTGACATAACATTTATTATACTATTTGCTTTTGAAAAAAAAAATTGTTTTGTTTCTCTTATAATATTTAATATTTCTTTGTGCTACGCGTGTAAAGGATCAAAAGGAAATAGAGAGCTATATAAATCATGAAATGTGTAGGTGTACCCCATATGGTTTGTCGGCAATTTAGATTGTTTACAAGCACGCACTTAAAACTTTAAGAAATCGAAATTTTCTACTCTAATCTTAAATTATAATGGTTGTAGAAACAAAACAAGCGGACAATTATTTTATTTTTTCTATTATTTCTATTATTAAATAATGGTAAAAATATTTATATAAAAATAACAGATTATTTTATTGACTAATTTAATAAAAAGTAATAACCAAATTGACGTTTTAAATGAAACATATATTAAATTATATCTGCAAAAAATAATTTCATTTTACGAATTACCTATTCATCTAATATACTATTGTTTATTTACTTCAGATTCTATCAATTCAAACAAATAATGTAATTCATTTATCGGGATATTAATTTAATTTGAAATAATTTATTAAACTTAAACATGAAGTCGAACGTTTAAATTAGTACAATAAGTATAGTAATATTAATTTTAATTATTTGATATATTATTTTTGATCTTCCTGATGTCGAAATCATAGATTTGTGTTTATTTTATTCGTTCGTTAATAATTTATGCAAAATAGTAATTATAAACCATAGTATTTAACCCATACATTCAGCATAGTAATTTAAGAAGTAATAAATTGTATAGGTACTCTAATTATGCACAAATTCCAAATAATCCTACTTTTCAGAAAAATTAAATTAAATTCTAAAACATAAGCTTAACAATAAAAATAAAAAATAAAACTTTAAATTTGAAAAATAAGTTATATTATATAATACATTAACATGTATTTTAGTATTAGAAAATACTAAAATCATAAACTATAAATCAATAGTTCCTTAGTTTAGATGTTTCGATATAAGTTGAATTACACTCTAATTGGCTGATATCTTAGGCAAAGTTAGGTCAATGGAAGTATTGACATAAGACATTTTATAATGTTATTGTATAATCAGTTAATATGCATTTTTGTTAACCCCCCCCCCAAAAAAAAAAAAAAAAAAGAAATCTATCAATTAAATCTAATTTTCTACAAAAAACCACCTTCAAAGTTGAAAATCAAAGCATTTTTTCTACCCTAAAATGTGATGATATATATATATATATGATATAAAAAATACACGTTGTTGTAAAATCAATACATTCATCGCTCTTCTCTGAATCATCTAAAATAAGTCATAATGATTGGTGTCCTTATAGTTTCCTTAGTTACCGTCCGGATGTATAACTTATGTGTTTTCTTTAGGTTGATAGTTCATAAACTAAAACTTACTTTTATATGTTCATTAATGACGTTAATATTATTATATTAGTGGGGACGTACGAACTTAGACAAACCCAAATATGCACGGTAAAAATAATAATTTATCAAAAACTTAAAATCTTGATATAATTACACCTATAGGTATAATGGTTTTCATAATGTAGGAACTTTAATTAGTAGTATAAATAAACATTAAACATAATAGCAAAAAAATTTAAGTTATACATTAACCATCGATTAAATATCAAAATAGATACAATATAAACATTTTACTCAACTAAGCCTGTATATAAATAATATAAAATTCGTTTTGTGGTGAGTACCAGGTATAATACTTAGTATATATATATATATATACATATATTAAATTAAATAATTAAATAGAATGGTATAATATAAAACAGAATTTGTTTGTTTTGTTTTTTTTTTATTATTATTATTATTGCCAAACACTTAGGTTAAATTATTTCACATAAATTTTAAACTAAAATATCTTTCATACCATATGAATATAATGTAGGTATTTATTAAATAATTAGTTTATATTTTATTTATTTAAAGAAGTGAATACAGTAAGTTGTAATTTTTATTAATTTTATCTTAGAAATTTTTTTGAATTCCAGAAAATTGAACTCTCAATATCTACTTTTTGCGGGTCATTGAAATATTATGTTAATAGAATGTGTATGTAAAATGTGAAAATATAACAAGGTATCTACTATAAATATATGCCAACATCACAGGTATAAGTATTACCTTGTGGTACATAACTGCATAAGCTGGTTGATTGTAAAGTACGACGCTATTAAGTAATTGTGTTGTTTATGGGGTAATAAATATTGTTGAATGTTGATGCATAATAATATAATACTGTTCTTATAGTTCAATGGTACAAATATTAAGTTTGTACATTGTACTAGGATTTTAACATTATAAGTATTACGCAAGTAATTAATTTTTCCTTTTTAAGCTATTCAAAAAATGATAATAACACCGTATTCCCTTTTTATCTGTTTTTAAAATATTTCTGTCACATAATTTCAAATAAGTTTTATCTTTGCCGTGTTCACAATATTGTTATTTTTTTCAAGTTTATATTTAGAAATACAATTCTACAATATTATTATTATGCCGATTATATATTATAATATCGTGTTACTATATACATAGCTTAAATAAAATATATGTATCGAACTCGTAGGACTTACCTACTTAAATATTTAAAAATGAAGTATCCGTACTTTAAATATTAAATTAAGGAAATACAGTTTGTCATAATTTAAATTAACATACATAATGCATTTATAAATTTGAATTATTAAAAAATCCCTATAAAGTTTTGTTTCTAAAAACTACGTCAAAACTTTAAATGGAAATTTTGTTTTTATTTTTAATATCCTATCTCACAGAAATTTCTGATAGCTTTAGAGTTAGATTAAACCCGTATTTAAACCTCATCACAATTTTGATTCCCGTGATTGAATGCTATATTATAGTCATCAGTAGGTAAAATATTATGCTTAAATGTACAAAATCCATAAAGAAAACAAAAGTATTAATATAAGAATAAAATACTTATAATGGTTTCCGTAATTTTAATTAACTGTATTTTCTGTTTAATGTTAGTTTATAATAATATTGTAATAACTACTAATGTTTGACGTATCGAACGATGTTAAAGATCACAAAGCATTTCTTTACATATAAACCGTTATCATATTTTACTATTTTATGTTTTTTTTTTTCAAAATAAATAAATATCGTGTTTTTCATTCGATTGTAGTTTAGGAGTTATTCGTTTATCCTATGACCTAAGCGTATTACAAATTATACCAATTTGGTAAAATATGAAATACGTGATGAACCAATGTACACGCATATGGTATGCATAAATAATATTTAATCATGGCGTACATGATTTGTTCAGGTCACGTTCACGATGATCAATAAACGCACTATATGTGTCGCTTACGATTTGTCAAAGCCTCAATGCAACAACTCAATTACATCCGCTTATTCATATAATATAAGAGTCAATTTTTATTTTTTTTTAAGATGATGGAATCGTAATATTTATCATTTTGTTTTTTAACTTTAGTTTCCCGATTATATTAATATTGGTAGATGTTTGGTAAGATAAAATATAAAACATTTTGCCAACTACTAAAGTCAATTCACATTATCCTAATATTGTTTTTCTACCATCATTAAAACGACGCTGCAGCAGATATTCGATATCTCATATATTTATTATAAAATACCTTAAAATGTGCTTTTGACGTAAAAAAAAAAAAAATGTCGGGTTTCTTTTTTGTGAAAATAAACTATATAATAAAGGAGTAACCAATAGATATGAAAAAAAAAATTATATCCATTAGGTTTCTGCAAACCTTCGCAAAACCCTATTAGAGGGCATACCGTCGGCCTTCTTCCTAAAAAAAAAAAATAATATTTATATTATATACAGCATCATATTATAGTTGAGCACTTTTATAATTATGCGTATGTAGATGAACCTGTAAAAAAATAATTTGTGAAACCTTTTAAACGTTAAACTTTTTCAAACCATGGTTTTAAGTAGTAGCACGACTTAAAAAATAAAAATCAAACTTGTATATAATATTATGTATATATTATGTAGTATAATACCCTATGTCAAATTCACTTATTTTGCCACATAAAGTACAGGTCGTAAATAAAATGAAAAAAATCTTAAGACTATCAAACGTGTGCATACCATACTTATATCAATTATAAGTATGCACTTAGCCGCTCGCAGCAATGTACGAGTAGTATACCTACCTAATAACAAAAAAAAAAAGGTTCGATGAAAAAAAAAATTCGTTTGTATAATTATGCGCACGCAAATAACCTACCTATACCTCCAGTATACGACTACTGTACGGTTTTTAGATCGGCATATATGTGTGTTGTACTCGTATAATGAACCCGATGACGGCTCATCGAAAAACCAAAACCCGGAATGTGTAATTAATTAGTTTTTTTTTTTTTTCACAAAACCCCCGTAGGTACGAGGATTATCGTTTTGACGTCGTCGACGGCGCGTTTACGTTTTACGACCGTAATGTTTTCCGCAAAATATCCACGCGAATCGTGCATACGTCGACATAATTTTAATATCGTACAAAACGTCGTTTTTAACTCATGCGCCATCGGGACGGTAAAGCACTCGGAAATCTCGTATCAAAGCTCGCCGGTCAATATTATATTCCGACCTGCTGGTGAGAATACTTTATACACGCGTATATCTCGCCAGTCTCGTTAATATTTCAAACGTCCCAACTCATGGTCGACCCCTGTGCGTTTGTGTAACGCGAAAACGAGCACAATAAATATCATCTCGTTAGCGTATAAGTTGAGTACATATTTTTATTTTTCGTCCACTGGAACAATACGCTCATTTCGTACAGGCGACGAGCACTGTCAGTGACACTCGGTGCACGCAATCACTTCGGTCGTGTGTCGGCGCAAAGACAATAAAATCTTATTCACTGCAATTCGTATACGACGTTTGTATATAATTATTAAGCGTATAATAATACAATAGGTATCTATACTTTAGTTTTCCAGCGGTTTCCTGAAAAAAATTTTCACGATCTAACAAAATTCTCTGATGCCTAACCATGTGCTTACACTAATAAGTCTCATTAGTGCGTTTATCGTAACAATGTCGTATATTACAGTGACTGCAGTGAAACCTATTTTTTTTTTATCCAGAGCCAATAATATTAAATATTATAACATAGAGTACGTTATTTAATACGCCTAATTATTAATTTTATGCGTTTAAAAATTAAAGCTAAGAAGAACTAAAATCAATCACCTTTTATGTGTTAATAAACCAGTACAAACAAAATGACACAAATTATTCAATTTAAATTCAATTATAATCGCATATAAATATATGATTAATCGAAATTCTGAAATATGAATACAGATGAATTTAATTTATTACTATTATTCTCAGCATTACACCACTACAGAAAAAAATCCATTATTGTTATAAAATTATTTTCAATAATTATTACTTTTTTAAAAAAAAGTATTAATTTATGCATATAAAAGTGTAATAACATAGTATGTCTGAAAAAAAAATTTCCACTCAATATTTAAATATTGATTTCATTATTTCTCGTTATATGCGTATTACAGTATTTCTATACGATATACCTTAAATACACTGAAAATACACACAAATGTTCATGTAAAATAATATAATTTTTGTACTTAAAGTTATTATTATTATTTATTGGTACATTTTTTCTAATTAATATAAGAAAAATAAATGACTAAATATAGTATATTTATATTTAATATTCGACATTTAATCAGATGCATAAACTTTTATCGTAAAAGTTTTGAAATTTATACATTACTCCGTCCATTTCAATATTATTTATTTATTTATTTATTTTTTTTTTGTACCATTCAAAAATAAATGTATTTAAAATAGTATAATATAGTAAATACAGTAAATAGTTATTTTACGAAAATGTCTATTCTGTCGAAATAACTAATCTCTTAACTATATTATAGTTTACCACTAACCACTATTTTAGATAATCAGGGTTAATATATAAACAAGAGACACAATTATTTAATATCTTTAAATAATATTTTATAAGGACTATAGTATATTTTAATAATTTGATGAATATACTGTATCCAAATTGTTGTTTTATAATCATTTTAAAAGTATTCAAATTAGAACTAATTTAATATCTGTTCAAAAAATAAAAGCCAATAGGTAGTAAATAACATAATTAGTATAATATTAATTTCAATACATCTAATATATTGATTTTCATTAGAAAGAGGGCATGGGTGCTAAGACCTATACTTAAAACTTTTGAGGTGGAGCTTAGTCCTCTCAAGCCCCCCTTCCCTAACAATATCCACCTATGTATGCTTGTATTACTTATTTCCTTGCATAAATAATTTATTTATTGAACAGTATTTGGTAAAGTTAAAAGACTTGTTTTATCTGTAATAGTTACAATTTTAAATATTAATTTCAGAGGTAAGATATACATCCACATAATTATACTTTTCCTCCGATTTGGAATTCTTATGAAAGTAATAAATTATAACTAGGAGACTATTTCTTCGAATATAATTACATTATGTATTCTTAAATACGTACATAAACTTACAAGAAATTTTATGCGCGCTAGAATTCAAAATAACATAATAATATTATAATGTTTACAATTTGTAGCTACCATGTTTAATTAATTAATGTTTTTTTTTTTTTTTAAAAAAAAATATAAACAGAGCTGAATGAAAAATTTAAAAATTAAATGTAGTAAATTTTTTATTAAATCACCTTAATATTATGTACCCGTGAATATGTAAATACGATATTATATATGCGTGTTTTCAATTAAATTCATACAGCTTTTTTTTGGGGTGGGGGCTGTGAAGGGGCTGGAATCTGGAACACTGAAAATAAATTATCAGTTTTCGATTTAAATTTATTTATCTTCAAAAGACCTAGGTATTCACATCGTCACATGGAGTGAGGTATACTATAGGGCGTGTCATGATACAAGGTATGTCCCACTATATCATAGGTCAACTATGGGTTTTTCTGTGAAATTATATGATATGACATCAATAATTTCATACTATGCGATTTTATCTGTTTGGTTGGTGTAAAATTGAAAGTGATAGTAGTGATGAGGGGTACTTTTAATAGTTTTAATTCAAGCGGGTTGAATATGTAATATAATAGTTTACATTTTCGTTCTTGACCTTAGGTATAATAGATAATAATATATAAATTATAAATTTTCAATATATGTTTTGAATTTACTTCTTATATAATAAAAATGTATTTTAAATATAACATGTGTACAACGTATACATTTTTTATAATATACTAGTATTTCATAATTTAGCTATAAATAAAATCATATCCTTAAATACTGGTAAAAGCTATTCTCAAACATAATTTTAATTTTGATATAGAATATTTAATTGTTTATAGTTATATATTATTTTAACAATATCAGTAATTTATTATCATGAAGTTTTATTATAACTATAACAAATTAGTAAAACATTTTATTCAAAAGAATATGATATCCCAATGCACACAAAACACTATTTCGATATATTTGTCGATAAATACCATCATATACTTATGATTGTATTATAAAATAAATACATTAGAAACTATCGTAGTAATAGTTGATTTACGGCTATTGTTAGTTGATAAATTGATCGTACTAAATACTACAAAATTGAAGTAATCTAACGAAGTAACAAACGTAATCACAATATGAGAACAATGTTAAGTTGTTGTAACTAAAACGATCTGAGCAATCGTTAAAAAATATATTATTTTGAATCGGTCAAATGATTGTAAATATTTATTTTTTTACTATCAATTGTTTGTTTGCTATTCTTATTACATATAGTATTTTAAAAACAAAATAAATAACTACCTACTTTCATTCAATTGACACAAATACTGAAACACAATACAGTTATAATGTACGTATAATACTTGTATAACGCAGTACTTATTTTACCTTTAATAAAAATACATTAATACAATTTATTTAGTTAATATAAATAGCTAACGTAAATTTATAATAAAAAACAACTATATTACATATTAATATTATAGTATTTACGTATTATGATTTATAATTATTATACAATTTTATTTATAATATATAATTAATATTATAAGATTTTATGTTAAACATTCAAAATTTATCATTTGGAAATGGGATATACAACATGAATCTAATTTATTACAAGTTTTATAATCCACCTAAAAATATGTAAATATGTGCAAGCAAACCTTAGTTCGACATCTTTACAGCAAAACTTATAAAAAATTCCATATGAATTATTAAATGCATATTTTATGTTTTATGTGTCGAGAAAATGATATATTTCAAAACGTCAGCTGAATTAACAATTGTTTGCAAATTAAAATAGTAGAACTTTGAAGAGACTCCTGTAATAATTTTAATTTTAAGTAGTAAAGTTGAGACACTATAAAATGAAATATTTTACATGTACACTAGAAGATTACAAAAGATTTTTGGTAATAGAGGAAGTAATTATAATGTTGAACTTGTTACATATCATTATTATTTTTTTTATTTAACAACTTTAATAAAATAGTATTATGATTCAAATAAACAAAGTATGTTAAAATTAAAAATAATACCAAAATAATTGCAAATATTATTATCTTGATCTGTCGACACAAATTACAATTTTGAATTTATACATATCAAAATTTGTATATATTAACTATTTTATGAGTGTTTTTTTTTATATATAATTTCATAGAATTATTTATGAAATATAAATTTCAAAAATCACCAACTCCAAAAGTTATAATATGCAAGTTTTAACCTTTTTATTATTCTTAAACAATTAAAAAACTGCAATTATAACGTATTGTTTACTATGTCTGTGTCAAAAATATTAATTAGAACAGAGAACACACCTACATCAAATGTTTCAACTATATTTAGAAAATTCTATTTCGTATATATTATTTATCTTTATTTAAATTATAATGTTGGCTAGAAACTCCATTCAAAAATCTAGAGGCCATTGTTTATCGGACCTTTTGTAAAACATCCAAATAATACATTAGTGGGTTACTTCGATAAACATTTTCATTGTTTGAAGTGAGGTACTTATAAAATTCGCCTTTAAGGATAAACCAACAAACTATGTTTATTTTGTCTTAATCTAACTCATATAAGAAAATGTCGTATTAATCATTAAGTTAAAATATACAATGAAACCTGAGTTCTTAAAGACTAACCTTTACATTTTGTTGAAATAATAGTTTATTCATTTTAAGTTGTGTGTCAAAATAGAATAAATTATTTTATTTTTATTTTTTAAACTATATTTATAAACTTGTTCAAGGGTTCACTTTTCATTTTAATCACCTTAAAATATACCAGAATCGTATAATTATTGTTATTAATTTGATGAATTTTATTGTAATTGTACAATTATATTATTGTAAGAGAGTTGAACATATTCGACAATTGTGAAGAAATTTCATTAGACGAATGCATTATTTGAATAACCGGGACATTTAGAAATGATCTGTCTAAAATACAATATGTATACATTTTTAAAAACCACATAAATACACATACACATATTACAGTGCGTTTTTAAAGGAATTTTCTCTATAAAAAAATTCTCAAAATAAATAGTCTATTCTAGAATTATTTATGAGTCAACTAGACGACAAAATATTTTCACTAGGAGACATTTATTTATGAAAATTTATTAACCTTACTAGTTTAAAAAAGTTCACCACACACACACACACACATACACAAAACAAATATGACCTTAAATCTTATCAGAATTCACAATACAGATATTCATTGTTCGTAGCGAATTTCATTAGTTCTACGAATCGCTAGAGGGAGGCGATGTATAAGTAATTCATATACTATGTACATTTAAACATTTTAAAACAGTGCTGAACGAATTGAAATATCAATAAAAATCTACATAGACTGCTTATTTCCGAAAACTCTAAAATAAAAATAACATAACACGTTGTAATCTTTAGACTTATTTGTGTATGTTTAACTTGGTTATTCAAAATGGTTTAATTTAAATGTTTATTATACAAGCACTTCCATGTATTAATTTAAATATTATTGTTTTTTAATGATTCTCTTTATTATTTTAAAAATAATAATTATTATTCACAATGAAAATTTATATTTTAATATTAATAGATTAATAGATATTAAGCAAGATACCTATAAACATTTTTTTTTTTTTTTTTTTTTAGCAGTAATTGTATTATACATATAACTATTATAATAGATATAGTTTAATAATAATATAATGTCCAGCGGTTTAAGTAAGTACTATACTTAGTAAATAATTAATAATTGCACTGAACTTTATTGACACTATTCGAATATCTACATTTTATTTAACCAGCGATAAATCAAAATTTTGAAATATTCTTAAATTTTTTCCTATGAATATTTTATCATTTTTTCCAGATGAATTATTTTCTTTTATGTGATATGAATAAAATTGATATTTAACGTTTTTTTTTTTTTCAAGAGAGCTTACAATTTACTTTGAAAAGATATTTGAGCAAAATAAATGTTTTCATTATTTATTCAATAGACTAATGTCTGATATCATATAATTTTAAAGTTTTACTTACTTATTTCTTATTGAAAAGTTTTCTCTAAAAAACTCTCATTCTATTTAACATGTTACAAAATATTATGGATATTAAACAAATCACTGATAATATAATATTTCAAACAACAAAAGTCGTTAAGTGTCTAGTGTATATTTTGCTTATTTTTAAAAAATAAAGAACCTTTATTAATAACATTGCCATAAAATAAAGACTAGGTCGTACCTAAAATGTGTCATTCGGCAATAGCTGAACATAGCTTTTCCTGTGAATAGTGTTTAAATAATTACATACATATTGTTAAAATTATATATAATGTTAACCTACACATTGGAGTTGAATTTTTAAGAATATTTTGTACTTGCGATTTATTAGCTGGAGATATTATAAATTGATCAATTCAGTTTTAAATTAGTTTTTTTTTTTAAGAAACTAAAAAAATGTATTTTTTAATTTCAAGCATAATATGTTGATATAATATTATAATTTATTCATCGGAGTGGCATATACATTATTTATTATAATCATTGTTAGGATTTTGTAATTCTATACAACAACAAAATCACTAAAAATTAATTTAAAAACTGTTTTAAGAGGTATAGATGGATAATAATTAATATTTTAAATTTATCATAAACACACGATTATTATTGATTAGTTATAAATTTATTATAAAATACTTATTAAAATAATATCATGAGTGCCATATAAAATCAGAAAAATATACTTATAGTTGCATAATTGTATGAAAAAAATAAATATTAATCTTTTAAATATTTAAAATACACATTGATTAGAAATTAGTTTTTGAATTTTATAGAATAATTATTATAAAACAAAACAACTTTAAAAACTTAAAAAAAAAAAAAATTAAAAATCATAAAAAACAATCAGTCCTAGAATATTTGAAATATAGATATAATAATTAATATAAATTTTTCTCGTATTCATATATAAAACTGCATACATATCGGTAACTTGTATAATAGAAATGTTCACATTAGAGTTGAATTTTTGAAATTCTTATTTATTTGTGATTTTTCAACTAAAGATATAATTAAATAAATAAATAAAATATAATAATCATTATACAAGTAAAAATAACTTTAAATATATATTATCTTTAAAATACATACATAAAGAGAAGAGATCTAAACGCTACAATGCTTAACATTAAATATTAACTTTCTTTTGATCATTTGACCATTTCATGAACTGTATTCCACCATAAAAAGTGGACGTATTTTAAAATATTATGTTAGTAAGATAAATAATAATAAAAAAATTAACTAATATTTATTTTCTATTTACTTAATAAGAAATTTTGGAAAATAAAGAAAAAAGTTAAATGAGACAGATTTTAGTTATTATAAACAAAACTAACGACGTATATTGAATAATAAAATTATCGATTACATTGATAGTTGTTGTTGATTTAGTTGTAAGTGTAACAATCATTATTGGTTTATATAATTAATTTAAGATAAAAATATGAATATATATACTTTATAGGTATATACTATATAGGTATACTTAGTTTTTTAAGAAGTAGAAAAGTAAGTTAGATAACATTTTGTAGATTTTGAACAATTGAGATTTTATAAATTGTGTATTATAAGACACAAAACAAAACAAAATAATATTATGATACCAGATGTACATAAACTTTCTCGTTCGCAGTGATTCTCACGTACTATTTGTTTGTGAATCTTCAAAACTTAATTCGAATGAGAAAGATTGATATTTTATACTTATTAAATTATTTCTCAAAATTATTTTCATGTTTGACTTGAAACTATTATTATGAGTGGCTATAGAAGATGTCCAAAGAAAAATAATGTAGACTAAAAAAAAAATCTCTAAAATAAATTACCGTCATTATTAAGTTACTCAAAAATGCAAAATTAAAAAAAAAAAAATACTAGTTTGATACTTGGACGTGCATTAAATAGTCCATAGATATCTATAATTTATTTCACTAAGTGATTTACGTAAATACTAAACAAAATTTATTATTATTAGGTAAGTATTTTTGAGAACTATACAATATCTAGTAATCATTTTAAAAATTAGCATTTACATTAAATAGGATAAGTTTATCAAAACACACAAATAAAAAAAATAAATAAATACTATACACATGCATTAATAATACTTATTATATCAACAATACTTAACGAATATTATATATTTTAAAGACTTTAGCTATAGTTTATAATTTTATAAAGTGATATAGAAATAAATAAAATACCTAATATTATAGACGTGTATACCTTTTTTACTTTACTTGCTTTAAAATATTTATGAGTTTAAAATATGTTTAATATTATTATTATTATTCAACTATTATTCTTGAGAAATTTAAGTTA
Organism: Aphis craccivora; assembly: GCA_009835225.1. Taxonomy (NCBI): domain Eukaryota; kingdom Metazoa; phylum Arthropoda; class Insecta; order Hemiptera; family Aphididae; genus Aphis; species Aphis craccivora. The sequence goes on along the minus strand of VUJU01002257.1, from coordinate 20,463 downwards.
AATATTTGTAATACAAGGATATTTTTTTTTTTTTTTTGCAACAACCTAGCGAATATTTATGAGGTGGTTGAACAAAAGGGAGTTATAAAAAATAAATGCATTTTAAAAATCAATAGGTTTATTTTAGTACTTGTGCATATTAAATAATTTGTTATTATTGGAATTTTTAAATGTCCAAATGCTGATAAATTTGTATAAAAAGGTATAGTATTGCAAAGTTTAGGTATCAAAGTATTTTTTTTTTATGTTATGGATGCTAGTAGATACCTCTACCTATATTAACTATTTAAAATCAAATTATTATAGTATTTGATAAATTTAAATGTTTGTTTTTGTGTATAATCTAATGAGGTTAAAAATAAGGTCAAAGGATATTATACAAATCATATAATTTGTTAATTTTAGATTGTGAACGAATAGTGATAAATGCATTGATTTTGCAATGATGTGTGTTTTTTTTCTTTGTTTTTGTGTACAGCATAATAACTTGTCAAAATAATGCTTCAATTTCAAGTTTCGGGGGTGGTTCCGGTGGCAAAGTAAATATCCTTGGTACATTATAGAGGTCAAAAATAAGAATTTTCCAACATTTATCAAAAAAGCGATTTCTTAATACAGTAGTAACTGAAAAACTATTCACTGTAAGTACTTGAATTTTCACCAAATGTTAATAATAATATGCTATCTATATACAGTTCAATTTTCAAAAAAATTTAGCTTTTTTTGAGCTATTTATAGACAACTGGAATGTTCAATTTTTCTGAGTATTGTTTTTTTGAAGTGTCGATGATTGAAAATTTAATACAAGGTTTTTCATAAGTTATACTTATTGTGGTTAAAAAAAAAAAATCAAAAATCGTTGATCACAATTTTTTTTTTATAAGCGTTTACAGTTTGAATTGTTACAAAATTTTTCAAAATTGCGAAAACTTACAAGTTATTTTGTAGTTGAAAATGTAAAAAATTGTTTGTTTTATATCTATAAGGTTAAAAATTCAACACTACGTTTTCCATAAGTTTTTCTTCTAATAGCTACAAAAATAACCCTAAACGTCATTATATGAGAAATTTTATGAGCGTTAGAATTTTAAATTTTTACAAAATCGCTTAACGATAACGATTTATCCTCAAACGATTATAAATATTTTGTTACTAGCTGTTAGCCGCGTGCTCCCCCCATGTGTAGTTGTTTGCAAATTGCGGGACTGTTTCTTTGTCTTATATAGTTATTTCGAACATTAAATGCTATAAAGTGTACATAACTTATACTTACTCAAAATAATAATAATTTAAGGTGTCTGTAAATCCTCATAAATATACTTATAGGTACATAATAAAAACAATTCTTTTCTCACATTAATAGCATTATTCTTACACCCAGGAAATATATTATATAATAATAAATAATAATATAACGTCGTTAAATGAATAACAATAATAATGATTATTAAACAATAACATATGGCATAGCATTATGTGAGTCTTCGCATCATACAGCCAATCAGCGCTCTGAAGACTTACTATACTACTTTTCTATTGGTTATTATTGGATTCTTTTTAATCTATCTTAACTACTCGAGTCTCAAGAATAATTTCGTCAGTCATAGTTCGAACGCAGTGCTCTATATTTACAACCTCGCATGACCGTTCAAATCACCGAGCCGTTGTCATAGGTATCTCATAAACGTCTACAAAAATAATTGATTCATCGTCGATTCTATCTACATATTCTGAGGTGTGTCGTGGGCGATTACTTAACTATAGGTAAACTTTAAACAATTATTTTAATATATTATAATTTATAATACATATACTTCATCGAAATTTAAATTTTATAGTACAGACTCAAAACTTATTTTTTGTAACTTTATGTTCTCTTTTCAAACTATAGCTAGGAACACGTATATATGTTTCGTTTTCACACTAAATATGTTTTGCTTTTATAGTATAGATTATTCAAAAAGTTTAAGTCGTAGATACTTTAAAGTTCCTTCCATTTATTTAGATTGGCATTTTCTTTACTTGATTTGATTTTCAAAATATTTCGCTAATTTTAAGGCTATTTATAGGCATTTGAAATATTTGTTTTTGTTTAGTTTTTTTTTATTCATATCGATAAACTTTTTTGGCCTTAAAAAAATATTATAAAATTCTTCATAAGTTTTTCTTATAGTGATTCAAAAATTTTAAGAATACACAGTCACAATTTTTTATTAGTAGCTTTTGAAGTTCAAATATTGACAATTATTTGTCAAAATCGTGAATATTTGTAAATCATTTTGTAGTTAAAATTTATAAAAAATTTTTATACGTAGCTAAGAGTTGAAAATGTAATACAAGATTTTCCATAAGTTTGGCTTACAATTATTATAAAAGAATTTTGGGGTATTCACGTCATTAAAACATAAACTAGGTTTTTCACCACCCACTGGAAAATAATATATATCCTATAGACTGACAAATCATCTCCGTTCAGAATCGTATTTTGAATATATTATATTGATACCTATCATTGTATTCAAACTTAACACATCCACTATAGTGAACTACTATACAACAGAGCGTTACTCACTCGACCACTTTTTTTTTAACTATTATCTCTGTTTTGTAATACGTAGGTATTTATTTATTAAATTATATGTTACTGAAAATTTAAATTTCAAATGTTATTTTCAAAATTTTAAAATTATCTATTGGAAATATAAGTCATTAAAATAATTTCTTGGTTATATATATAATATTAAAATTACTTTTTTCTTCAATAATATGATTATTACGATGGTAATTTTTCAGTTATCATACGTACTTAAATAATATTATTTAAATTATGTTCTTGAATTAGTACTACTCATTTTCTCAATACGATTTTATCAAAAATCCAATAAAAAGACGTACTGATTCAAACATGAACATTTTAAACTATTTTTCCATTATTTAATACATTTAGTTAATTTTATCATTTAGCATAGAAACTTTCTGTAGTTATTTTATTATTTAAATTATGTAAATTACACGTTTAAAATGCTTATTATTGTGCAATGGTTAAATTAAGTCAGACACATTTTTCAAACCAATTAATAATTAGGTATTAGTGATTTAAACTAAACTAATATTACATATTAATACTGATATTTCCTATGCAATAAAAAAAAAACATATGTTGTAAAATTTTGTACTTTTTTTTCTAATAAGATATAAAATACATTTTTTTATCTAAATAAAAAAAATGTATATACGAGTATATCTAAACTCTATAGTGTCTGTACTGAAGTACGTATATGACCACCCACAACCATAATTAATTAATTAATTTGTCGCTACCATAATGACTGTGCGTATAAACACCGGTTGATACAATATATTTTTTTTTACAGATCACCATCGACTTGGACATTGAATACTCGACGAATGACAATCGGAACCGGACGTCGTCGTTGTTCAGCTCACGTCCAGAATCACCGACTGAGTCGACAGACGAGCGACAAATGCTGTTGGACGTTGAACAAAATATCGCCAACTTGGAAAAGACGTTCACCGATAGCCGTCGGTTGGACGAACGGCAGCAGGACAACGAAAACAGCGGCGAAAAGGAAGTTGTCGGCAGCGGTGGTGGCGGAAGTAGAACGTACAAGAAAGGGCTGTTCCGGTACAGTTCGTTTACTTCGGACAAAGATGGCGGTAGCGGAAATGATCGGAAAAGGTGAGATTCTTCCTTTCCTACTATTATATTAGTCTATCGGCTCGAGGCACAGTCGTTTATAATATTATGGTTAGAATATGACGTTTCTAGGTAGCATAATAAATTAGATTAAGATCTATCACGGTTTTTGTTTTCACTCCTGGAGAAAATAATAATAATATTATTGCTCCGCGTTTTAACTCGACGGCAGACGTATGCACGCCGGCTATAAGACTTAGTCTAGCATTATGGAGTTCGTCTTTTGGAAGATTTTTATTCGGTTTGAAATACAAAAAAAAAAAGCCATTAAAAAAAAAAAAAAATTCACGCCTTATAAATGTACATGTTATTATAATACATAATACAATAGTTTTTTATTTTATTACTCTGGTATTTTTTCTACAACTTGTACATACACTGTGTATTTTAAACTGTTAAATTACATTATTTTTCGGTTTTATGTAAAAATTATACACACGATATAGTCGAGTAAATGTAAGACGTTATTATATGGATGTATACCATTGGGAACAAATTGTATAATTTTATCAAGTTACTAAGGTTTTTGCTTCGATTAGACTTATCTATAAATATTAAATACAATTACATTTTTACTTTTAAGATTAGTAATTTACAAATTGTGTATCGGTGTTTGGTTTTATTTTACAGATCTTTAGTATGATATTAATAATTATTCAGAATTTATTTTTTTAATAAATGGTAACAATAGTACTATATTCAGTCCTTCAGTGTCGCGTTATTAAAGGACACAGCTTGCGAGCGAATAACTAACATCAAAAGTTATGGTATGTTTTGTTCTTTTCTTAACTTTTTAATTGTATCAAGTAGGAACTTTGTAATGATATCAAATTACTAAAACAAAACCTTTTGGAAATAAAGTGAACCATTTAGGTGGGAATATACATAGCTTCAAATTTAAATACGATGGCGTAACAGTAAACGTGTCTGATAATAATTTATTCATTATGTTTTACATTTAATCTATTTTGTACGATTTTCATCAAATAATAAAAACGTTTTCATCCAAACAAATTTAAAGCACAGCCTACATCCCAATTACTGATTATGTCATATAACGGAACGATGGAATTTAACCATATTATATATCACAAAAATATCGTAGAACTTACAAACTTAATGAAATAATTTATCTACATAAATAAATTGATTTGTATAATAAATTACATTGATTATTTTATCATATTATTACCATTTTTTAATATATTTAAAAAATAAGAAACATGATCTATAAAACAAATCCGATGTACATTAAGTACTATTGGTGACAGTTAATTTACGATACCTGGTTGAATGAAAGCTGATATGTATTGGTCAGAAGATCCAATCAACATGTTAATTAGGATTGCAGTAAGTCCCTAAGCTAGGATATTTGTTACCGTCCGTTAGGATTCTATTGGGATAATTTGCAATTAATGAAGTTTAATTAATGGATGTTAGTGATTTTATACTCTTACTGTGAGAGCTGATAATGAGAATAGCCGTAATAGGATCCATAAATTATGAGTTTGCAGGTTGTTGATTAGATAAGAGGGCAAAGCCGGTTGAGCCTGGAATCGTCTGATTTTCGCTTAGGTTTAAGATAAAGAGCCCTGCTCAAGCGCTTGTCAAAAGTTAAGCCTAGGTATTTTACTCTTGATCCGTAAAAAATTGTGTTAAATTTTAGTTTGACTGGTTAACATAAAAAGCGTAAACATATTTTTTGGCGTAAATGGGAGGTAATATAATATCAAGACTTAGCTATATATTTTAACTTTTAACATTAGCTGATATAAATGACGTCTTTGAATAAAATATGAAAACAATAGTTGGGTCTTTATCAGAAGTCATTAAGCCGTTATTTTTGTATCATATTCGTATGCACCAATCGATATAATGTTATATAATGCGATAATGGTGCCGTATAAAAATGTAATAAAAAAGGAGAAAATAATTTCGTTATCTTGAATAATCGTTCCAACCAAAATCATTACTAATGCCAATATATTTGTTTCTCGATTTGAAATCTAAAAATGGATAATATAGAGTAGATTTACTTTTTCGTTTACTTTATACCAACACTAGTTTTTTTAGCAAATAGAATTTACTTTATTCGTATTTACATGAAAATATTTATATTATACTTTTTGTGCAAAATAAACACTTATATTAAATATTTGATCTCAAAACCTATAACAAAGTGTTCAGACTTTTGAGACAAGTTAGATACTCTTTTACAAGTCACACGTATAATATTATTTTTGAATTGTCAATGTTAAGATATTTTCAAGTTCTTTTTTTCATTTTCTTTTTCAACAAATTTCACTGCCAAAATATAAAAAACAAATTGAAATATGTAGGTACAGTCATTTTATAATATTTTATAACATTTTTTGCATTAAAAAAAAAAAAATAAGCTTACTATAGTTTTATAAGTAACTTATTATTTTTACTTTTAAGCTTTAATATTTTATAAATAACACATCAATAATAATCATATACATCGTGATAAAGTTGAACTATATGTAAAAAGTTTTTGCGAAAACTTGACTAAAGATACCATTCAGTCTTCATATATTTTCCCATGTTGAAAGTATATAAAACCTTAAATTAATACTAATGGTGGATTTGTGTATATAAATATAAAATAATCGTGTACTATACATTTAGCAATACTATTTTAAGACGAATAGTAATAATTGGGTATCTAAATATAACTAAAGAAGATTAATGAGTTAAAATTTCACTAATATATTATTCGTTTTATTTTATTAGTTTATTTTCTTTTATAAACGCTTATAAATAATATAATATTACTTACATATTATTATTACGTGTAAATATGAACAATTTCACTATAATAATTTCTATAATTTATTTTCATTAATTTTGTTAGAACGAGTAATGAACAATGCAAAAGTTGATTGACTACTGTTTACTAACTTTCTAAATTTAATTGAAAAATAACTATAATATTTTGTTAAGTAAATATATTAATATATTTATGTATTTTATAGTGATGATGATCGTGTAAAACTTAATGAACAAAACTCAAAACAAAATACTATTGTTCTAATTTATTACTTTATATACAAATCACAAAATAATAACCTATATTTATGGCTTGATTTCTATTTTGTATTCTATTCTGAGTAATTTTCAGGGAAACTATAATAGATAATATAAACGATATTTAACCATTTCGTTTTAAAACAATTCAATATTGTTATGTATAAACTTCTTTTTAAAAAAATCAACTATTTTATACACATTGTAATTCTCTCGTTACTAAATATACTGCAGCGTGATTTTCTCTCATTAGCTTTGATTTCTCGATTCAGTGGTTTGTCGGGTTTGATGACGCTTAGTGTGTATTTCGTTACCTTGTTATGATATTATAATATATAGGTGAGTTTACCAGTAAAATAATGAAAATAAAATCCTTTTATCGTTTTCTTTACTTTTTATTGTCATTCCGATTATTCGAAAAAAGTAATGAAACTAGATTGATGATTAGAATAAAATTATTATGCAATACGTTTGGAGACCTATAATGTTGGATGAATATAGGAAAACGAATTGTGGTATTATTGTAGAACGTATGTCTGTATTATATTATAATAAGCGTATTATCGTTGACTATACATCGGTGTGATTGTTGATCTCGGGAGAATAAGAAATTTTACTTTATGGAAAATTGCATTTTTCGCACGGTGTTCAATCCGTAGAAGATCGATGGCAGGTTTTTTACATTGTTGACTGATAATGCAACTGGGGAAGGCGGTGCAATTTGATAGTTAACATTTTCGTCTGAGCTGAGACTAGTTTCATAATGGTTGTGTCGGGATGTACCTTTACTATATTTTTAAAATTATATTCATATACCTACAAATATCTGTCAAAGTATTAGTTATATGTGTTTTAATAATATTGCAGTCTATCGAATACAATTTATTTTAATATGTTTTCATACCTATAGTATTATGCGTATTGCATACTGTTATAAATTAAACTATTTACAATAGGACAATAATATTACATAACATATATTTTTTACTTTATTATAATATTTTACAGTCGTGGTACAATTTTTAAGAAAGGCGTGAAAAGCTTAATGAGAATGGGTAAACAGAGAGTTTCGCAAGATAAGGAAGCACTGGTGGACAGCGACGATAGTAATAATCAAATGGCTGCAATTTCTCATCAACGGGGTCACGTAACGGAGACAAGTGACCTATCTTCGGACAACGAGTCTGTTAATTCTTTTAATGCTGAATACTCACCTAAGCCAAAAAAGTAAATTGCTATATGAAAACATACGGTTTTCGAAATATAAGCTTAATGATTTTTTTTTAATATATTTATTAATTTTTTTCAGACCACTAAAACATAAAGATCAACTGAATGCAACCCAAAATGCGCTTAAATCTCAAGACTTTCAAGTATGTGTAACAGTCATCGAAGCTAGGCAGCTAGCTGGTCTGAATATGGACCCCGTTGTCTGCGTACAAGTCGGTGAAGTAAAGAAATATACGAGCGTAAAGGAAAGCACCAACTGTCCTTACTATAATGAAGTAAGTAACCATTAATATTCCATTACTGTGTTTTTAACATACAATAGCACATATAATAATTGTGCAACATGGCCAATAAAGTTTCTGAACATTCGGTACATATTAGCTTAGTATAATTTAATGTTGAGACTATAAAATTAATGCTGTAGGTTTAATGCATATCACAACATTGGTTGTTTGAAAATATTTGTAAGTAGGTTTATTTTATTGCTTATTATATAATAATGCAGAAAAACTAGTCGTATTTGGAATAAAAAAAAATAGTATTTGGTAAAGATATAATATACAAATTATTTATTGCTACTAGTATTATTTTTATAATGGTATTTTTAAGCGATACCCTAAAAAAAAGTTATATTTATATACCAATATAGGTATTTGAAAAGAATTTGTCTTCCAAAAAACGTTAACGATAACAAGATAAAATATTTTTATAAATTTTTCAATATCTTCAATAGTTTCCAATCGGTGCGTTTTATTTAAAAAAATAATAATTACTTACTTGGGTTTTATAGGTTTCTACATTTTCATAATTTCGTTTGTCTTTCCGATTAATACTTGAAAAAAAAAATACAATACTAAATAAATAAAAAAAAAATAATAATAATAATAATACTTGATTTACTTTGTTAGAATTTTTTCTAGCAAACAAACTCTAAATTGGTAATATATAACATAACTTTGTTGATTTTTTTTTTAATCTATTTAGTCACTTAACCATTAGGCTGATCAAGTTTAACTTGTACATTTTTTAAAAAAAATCGACACTTCAATAGTATTAAACATACCAGTATTTAAATAAGATAATATAAATAATTTTCCTTCATGTTATGTAATTTATCATTTTGGACATAAGAAAAACGTTTTTTCATTACAGTGATAGTCACTTATTAAATTAGGTTATAGCATGCACGTACTTTTTCATAGATGTTGTGACCGGCATAAGCCAAGAAAGTTAAATATAAGCTTTTCTAATAAAACTAAAAATTGCCTTCTTCGTCATTATAATCCATAGAACCATCGTGTCAAAATTTAAAACTTAAAAGAATTATACTACTGAATGTTTTATTTGGTCACAATTAATGTGAATTTGTTCATAAAATCTCTACATGATAGTACCTATTGTGATTTATCTTATCTGTATAATTTGTTTAGTAAGATATACGTCACAAGACATTTTGTTAGTATTTTATACCAACATGTTGATTTGGTGGTTTCACCGATTATAATATTATAATATTACGTAATGATTTGACTCAGAAACACGATTTTTTTTCCAAAACCTGTTCTTAAAATAATATATTAAACAAAGTTGAGATAAAGAATATTAGCTCGAAATATTTCTGTTTCAATATTTTGTTAAAAAGATTAAATATATAAAAATATCATTGATCAATAATATATCAATCGAAATATTTATCTCTTAGATCATTAGATATAAGATTTATTCTGACTAAAACGTATAGAAACTTTGATTAGAGTTATAAAAATAATTACGAATCAAAAGCATTTTAATGAATACAATTTTGTATATTTTTATTATTTACAGTTTGCCAAGGCGTTTTATATTTACCTTTTCTAAAATATTGCTATAATTGGTATTTTTTATAACTATATCGCTGCTTTTAGGTAACACGTACGTTTTAAAATATAAAATTGATCGATCGGTGGAAAATAAACTAAAATACAGTTTTTCCAAACTGTAACGCAGTAATGTTTTTTCTTTTAAACTTTAACCTTTCAAATTTTTAAATTATTTATATATCGAAATAACAGAAAATAATATTCGTCAAAATAAATAACAGTTACGGTACGGTAATTGAACGACATTTAAGACTGACACGTGACATACAATATACCAGTGACCTGTCATTAACACATTGTACTTGTAGGAACATTTATAAAACTAGAATTGTATTATTATAAAATATGCTATGTATTATTACTTTATTGTTAAAAGAAACTTCTGTAATAAATGATAATACTGCAAAAATGTATAATTTCTATTTACGGTCATTTACCTACAAGTCTTTTCAAATATAAAATCGTAAGGCATCTTTATCTGTTTTGGTTGTATCAATTATTTATATCATAAACAAGTACCTAAAAATTATTAAAATAAAATTATAACTAGGGAAAAAAATCTAATCAGTTATATTTATGTCTAAATGATAACAAATTTTTAATGCGATTAATACTTATTTCTTTAATGAATACTAATTAGTCTGATTAATAATTACATTAAATATCAAATCATATTTCTATTGACTTATAAATATTAACTCATTTTGTTTGTTTATTATGTCTCACATGCTTATAACCCACGATCCATGCAATATCTTCGTAGCCCTTACTTTATTGTTGACTCATTTAGGTGGAAGGTGGAAATACAAGTAGTTACCCAATGATATTTATACATTATAATTTAATCTGAATTGGTGATTCGTGGTTATTTTAATAACTAAAAAAATATTAAGAGGTATTTAATTTTTTTAAACAGTATAATAATATTTTTATGCAGACAAATATTTTGAAGTCGAGTCAGTTAATTACAAACGTTTTGGTAATTATTTATTATTAGAAATAATTTATTACATACAACAACGCACTTCAGTATTATGATTCAAACATTTAAGCTTTTTTCGGTCCCCAACACAGTTAAAACTAATACTATGACATCCTTATTAAAAAAATCCGAAATTTATAATTCAATTAGGTAATGTAATAATAAGAAAATACATAATTACTTAATATAGCTATCTATATAATCTAATATAACCATTACCATAAATAATCAATATTAAAAAAAAAAAAAAATTTTAGAATCAAAAACCCAATTATTTTGAACTATTTTACCATTTTATATTTATAAAACCATTCTACCATAAATCATATAGAAATAGAAACTAATAACTTTTTAAGTTGATGTTTTGCTAAGTTCAATAAAAAAAAAAATAATAATAATAATAAACATTTGTAAATTATATTATTATTCTTCAATTCCTTGACTCAAAAGGATTCCACATTATAGAAAGATTCAATAATTACTAGAAATCTGTGTAGTAGATATGACTTTATACCATTTTAAAGAACACAAAATGTACAAAAATAATATGTAACTATAAATAGCTCAGTTGTAGGTGAACTGATGATAGGAGCCCCGAAAAGTTAAATAATTTAGCATATTTAACTTTAAAATAATTTATTACAACTGTATGTTTTTATTTATACATTATATTATATAATATTATATTGTATAACTACAGGATAAATAAACAAATATTTTAAAATCGTAAGTATACTTATAAATTTGATTTGAGACCAAATTTAAACCCATAATCTTGTAAGACAAATTTTGGACAACCTAAGCACTACCCAATATATTATACTATTTATGCACATCAAACTATAAGAATTACATTTAACTTATTATTCAAACAAACAAATAACTGTTTTAAAATTAAAACTTAACTCATTTCTCGTATTTAAATAAACCACTTAAATCACAAACTATTTAAATTTGTAAACTTATAAATGTCAAATACGCATGTTTCCAATATATATATAATGGTTTATAGAGTTTTAATTTAATGTTCAAAAGCAATGAATCTTTTTTATTTGCCCATTCATTTTCACTTCAAGATTACTTAGACAACGCTTAAGCTCTGAAACATTAACATTAAAAAATAAAATGAATTCTATTTCACAAACTATTATCTTGTTGGCCAACTTTACCGATTCGTTTTAATTAAGAAAATTTATAGCAGGACATACTTTTACATTCACTATTTTAACCAATCAATTGTTATTAAATTGACATTTAAGTTGGTTAGTAAAAAATAAGGAACTATCTATATCTTTCAGGTGTTCCCCAAAGAGTTCACATATATTACCTTAACTGCTTAGTGTTGACTTCTGAGTTCTTTTATTCATTGACTAGCTTCCATTATCACACATTCACGTACAATCAATAAGTTGTAAGGCGTATAAGGCACTAGAGTTTGTAAAATGAATATCATTCAACTATTAAGCTTGTTTCTTCGCTGAAAGCTCTCCATCGTCCCTTCGTTCGACCATTGCTCGAGTATGACTCAGTCTTGTGGAATCCCTACACTGCTTCTGATAATTTACTTACTAATTGGCTTAGATTTAAAACCATATACTTATTTTTTGTATATGAGATAGAAGTCTAGTTTTTATACATAAATTCGTTCACGTCATTTTGTTTCCAAAAAAAAAAACCAATTTTCATTTTTTTTTTGCGTATTTAAAATTATTTCAGCTGTGGATTTTTCTATATTATGATTATTATGCTAATGTAATAAAATAAATGAATTAATAATAAATGTAAAAACCCAAAATGCATAATAAATAAATTAATTGTATTGGTTAATAATTGTTTTCATTTTCGGCTTGGTTGGTGAAAAACAAATAGATAGGTAATAATTTTTATAAATATCAATTCCATGTGATTTTTTCCATTTTTTTATCCTGCATTGAAACGTATATTTATCCTGTATCTCATGAGAATATTACCTACCTAATATTCTGTAGTCGTGTTTTGAAATAACATTGATCACACGGCGCTATATATAGGCAAAATAGGTACACTATTGTTGTGGTTTCATTTTCCTAGGCTTTTAAATATTATTAAAATAAAATATTTCAATACATCAAATAAATGTTGTAAGACCGTTTTAAGTAGAAAGTAGATTATGAAATTAAAATAAAATAGTTTTATTTGTATAATATATATATATAGTATTTCATAAATCAACTCAAATAGCAAGCTAACAAATGTAATTACCTACTAACTAACTAAGTAACAACTTTTGTTCTTATTAATATTAATACTTTCTTTAATGTATAATTCACAATAACCATAATAATAAAGTACATCTGAAAAAAAATGTTTAAACAATACAAAGATGGTTAATTGTACATTATGTTGGTTATACATGTTCCACCTTATGGTTTCATGCATTTTTAGATAACTACATAAAAAAATAATTATATGAATTTAACTTTTTTATAATGTTTTTAAAATGTATTATTTAATATAAAAAAACTACCTACTAATTTATAACATATATTAACCATAGTTCTTATAGATTCGGCGCCAATCACATGACCGTGATTACCGCACTTACGGCTTTAGTACATCTTTATAATGGTTAATCGGCAAGAATGATTACCGACCGAACATTGTATAATATAGTTTCAACCGCTAAAACGACCACTTACATTTAATTTAACTGTTGTACAGACCATTGTAGATATAAATAATGGATTTGCGGTGCTAATAGGATATATTAATGATCAACTAATAGATTTAACATTGTCAAGAATAATCTATGTCTGGTAACAAACTGATATTATGCGGTTATAATAAAGCATAACATTTACATAAGTCGATTAGTTTGAATATAATATAATAAAATAATGTTAAGATGTGCATTGTGTTCAAAATAAGTTTATAATTGTGTAATATATTATGTTGTATTACATTTATATAATATGTATAATACCAATATCCTAACAATTTTTGATTTATTTTCTCAATTTTTTATTTTTTCAGTATTTCGTATTCGATTTTCATATGCCAACTGTAATGTTATTTGATAAAATCATAACTCTATCGGTAAGTAACTCATGTAATATATCAAAGTATTTAAATTTTATTTATGTATACAGGATGGGTCGAAGTGTTTTCCCAAATAGCTAATAAATACCTACTGTTAACAAATTTAAGATGGTGATGGGTAATTATACTACGAAACTAACCTGACTGCAAGTATATATTATAAAATAGAAACGTTTATGTTTCACAAAACCGTAACTTAAATATCGTACTAAATGTATTCCGCCAAAGAAGTTTTAAAATTTTAATTGAACAATAATTATTATCATTAGACAGTAATGAATAAATTATCTTTAAACACATCACTTAAAACATAATAAAATATAGCTTTTAACACTTTACATTAAACTAGTTTACAACAATAATCAATTAATTTAATAATACTGTGACCAGACATATATACCTACTTCAAAAATTGAGTATGAAAAATTGATAATTTAAAAATAAAAACTGCCTATAATACATATATTATAGTAGGTATAATATTATTTTTTTAATATCACACGATAAAAATATATGATATAATAACAATATAATGGTCTAAACACATTATTGAAGTGTTTTATTTATATCCCTATAAAATCGTAGGTGATGTTTTATAACAATACATACTTCAAAATTAAGCATTGAATAAAAAAAAAATATAAAAATATTTAAATAAAATAAAGTATATTCTTAATATTTATAAGACTTTGTATTCTCAAATAATATTACCACAAATATAATAAATAATTGTATAGAATAAAATGTAATATAAAACATTAACTAACAATATTTTTTTTCATATAAAATATTCAAGTTATTGAGAAGATATTCTTATTTCAATAAGACAATTATAATAACAATTATACCTTTATTATTATACATACTTTAATAACCAACTGTTATATAACACTTTACAATTTTAACAAACAAAATAGTTATTTTACAATAATAATATTATATTGTTATGGTTATTACGTTTTTTTTGAATTTATTATGGTCTTTATTCTTAGTAAAACCCCTATTTACATAATATTTTATTTATTTAGCCTTGGGTTTTAAAACTATTAAATAATAATAGATACTTAATACATAATTAAATATTATATTCATTATATTATGAGTATTTTTTTGAAAGTAAAACAAATCATATTAATATTTTTTTTAAGACTACTCACAGTTTTACACTAAATCCACAGTATTTTAATCATTTAATTTATTGAATTTTTAGAATATTTAAATTAAAAAATAATAATAATATTGATGTTATAATTTTAATTTTTGATTTTAAAAAGTCATTTTCCAAAGTCATTTAAAAAAAAAATCCTTTTATGAATAAGTAATTTAAGAATGTAATATAATTCCATTACTTACTAAAAAAATGTACAAATTAAAATTATTAGGATTCCACTAAGCATAGTTTTTCATCTCTACAGTAGTTATTTTATTAAATAATAGTAATTTATTGTATATATTCTTAAGCTGTAACACAATTTATTAATAAACAATAACAAGTTTTTGTTTATAAACTCATTGTAATATTATATTATGTAGTGATATTTAAATATGCCACTAGTTGAAATATATTATGTATGCCACTTATTATAATACTTAACACTTTTGTTCGCATATAAAAATTTATTTTTCAAGCATATTAATATGTTAATAATATTATGTATTTACCTAATTGTGTAATATTCATAATGCATAACAACTATTAATAGAAAAACTAGAAAAAAAAATTACGTTTATTAAAATGCCATTTCTGTAACCTGTAGAGGTCAATACAGGTTGCTGTGCTCTTTCATCAAAATAATTTCTTTATGAAAAATCTTCAGGTTTTGCATTCTAAAAAAATCCTAAGGTCAGGCACGGTGGTTGGATCATTCAAGATCGACTTACACACCGTCTATGACACGCCCGGTACATTGCATTTTCCTTTTTCTTAATTTGTTTATTATATTATTATTATTTTTTTTTTGTTTTGTTTATCCTTTGTACACTTTCGTACTATATATATATATCTACCAAACATGTTTAATGCAACGTACACTCACTTTGTTTAACAGATAAACACACGCACACACATACACAAACACACATACACACAAACATACAACAGACACTCGTATACGCACACATTATCACCTATTATACACGAATTAATTTATTCACGTAATTTTGCTTGTTTACCATGTTTTGTCTTATTGTAATTTATTCAACAATACATCCCATATACTATATTATGTTGTCTGCAATACTTGTACAATAGACCGCATAGTCCGTTCAAAATGTTTCTACATGGTCATTGGTGTTTTGTATACCAGGAATTCGGTTGCATTGGAATTGTAAAATAACTTCACTTATAAAATAATGATTTTTGTGATTTTATCGGGTTTGATAATATATATATAATATATATGTAATATATGTGTGTGTGTTTTCACTGAGATATCGTAATCCGAAAGGTATATTACATTATTTTTTTCCGGCGTAGGAATTTCCGAATGATCGGTAACATTTGCGATTGATTCAACAACTTTATTTTTTTTTACAGCAATACCAGTGTAATTAATTAAGTTACACCGAATTCCTGGTCGTTCGTATGATGAACCTTTAGCAGTATTTTTAGACTATAATATTATATTTAAACGGTCTATGTTATTATATTTATCAAATATTTTCTGATTTTTCGGAATGCTTTATTAAACCTATAATATAATATTTTTGGCTTTATATTTTAATTTTAAAAATTACTCTTGTCTTGGCGACTTTTATTTAGTCAACGAATACTAATATGAATATTGATTTACAAAATAATACAATGCTGTTAGTAAGACAATTTAAAAAAAATAGTAATCATTCACTAATCTCTATGATTTTGAATATCTGTTAAAACTCCATATTGTTGCTAAATTTAAAAAGTATGAAATCTAAGCAAGACACATACAGATAATTATCTATTTAAATATAACATCATTTTTAAAAATATAATTATTTTGTTATGATTTTTGCTTAGTAATATCTTAACCTACATATACTAATATTATACTAAAACAGTCCATAATCAATAATATTATAATAAACAATATAAATAAATATTTAAGGTTAATAAAATGTATTATAAATAATAAAATAACAAAATTCTAGCTTTTCCTACAGGGATTAATTTAATAATATAATAATAAGTAATATAAATAAAATCGATGGTCCTACTTCTTTTAAAAATATTTGATCTTATTCATTCACGAAAGTCTCGGTATAATAAGAACATATTTAATAATTAATTTTATTATTAAATTTAAATTAATAGTTGATAAGCCATTGATATTATTTTAAACGATCCCTCATAAATGTTTTGTTGACAAAAACAGCATTTTTTTTATAGTTTAATTAAATTAAAATAATTAAATTAACGTTGTAATTCCTAATTAAAATTCAATTTAAATTAAAACACTTTACGATTTTTTTTATTTAATATAGGTATTATGTGTATTAAAAAATGTCTTGAATAATTTTAAATAATTTATTAAAAGATAGACGTACAAGAATACGTATTACGTACTCATTTTTTACAAATTAAAATGATTTTAATTGATAATACAAAGTAAGATCTATATAAACTATAATGTGTATACAATTACACAGGTAAAAATACCACAGGTTTAATTAATCTTAACTCTGAAACAAAAATTAGTTAAATAATATATACTTTTCTAGTTTATACTTAACATAATTAATACAATGTGTTATTAATGCAAATGGTGCCGTATAATCCATAAAAAATAATCCATTAATGGATTAACAAATATGAAATAACCGTATCACGACAATAACGTTTGAAAAACAAATAAAATATTATGATACTCTCTTAACTATTATTTGCATTAAACCTTAACGTTAAATTTAAATAAGATGTAACACTATTTCGGTGAAATACAATTTACGCTCAAAATTTTTATTGAGACATAATATATTATGTCCTCGCCAGTTAAACTGTATTTAACACGAGATGTGTTGAGTTCACATTATTTGATTTTACACTGACACATATTTGTATTGTTGTACACGAATTGCTGGACTTGTATTTTGTTTTTGTTCTCTGTCTGTCCAAACGCTCAAAAAGGTCTTACAATCCAGACACATATTAAAAGCGTCAAAACTGTGGGGCAGCTTTAAATTAGACGTTGGCACCGTCTGGTACCAGCCAGGTACATTATGGAGTTAACACTAAACGTTGTATAGAAAAAAATAATAATAATAATTGTTAATCATGTGCAATAATGTAGATAAACCAATAGTATAATGAGTGTACAGAAATCTATATATATATATAGGAATGTTTTAGTATTATTTTTTGTTGTTTACAACAATATATCCTCCTATTCGACATTAACATAATATCTATATATTGATAATCATTTAATATATTATATTATCCCATATAATAGACATCATTGTATTTTACCACGTAACATGTCATATTTAGTTCATTTTTCCTCTCGCATATTATAATAATTTATAATAAAACCGTCTCATTCATTTTATTTCACCGCATGACGTATTTCCTCTTCTCATATAATATAATACTCACATAATATTATTTGCCTCCAGTTACTTTATTTGTGTCGAATTTTTTTCCCCTATAAGCATGCTTTATTCTCTCACTTTATTTTATTAAAATTTTAAAATATCATCTAGAACTAAAAAATATGCCTTTGAAAAAAAGGATGCACTTTGGTACTTTTATATTATACCCATAGAACTTAGCGGTCGATAACAATATGCTGAATTCCCTTTGCTTTTACTATTGACTTTTGATGTGCATGATTTTACACGAGCTGCCGTTTTCGATTTAATCAAAACCTCGATAAGTCTAATTGAAACGATTTTTTTTTATCTACCTAACCAATTTGAGTTGCCATCGGCATACTAATGGTAGTCGTTATAAAATTAATTAAATAAAATTGTAGTTTTAACATTAGAACATAATAATGCGTACAATAATCCAATATTATCGTAAACATGAGTCCTCTTTGATAAAGAATAAGTGTATGAAATCAAATAGATTAATATTATATTCATTGCGTTTATAATTAAATTCATAATCGAAAATTATAATTTTATTCTTTGTTCGATAATATGACGTTTTAAAACATTTAGAAACATTAAGACTTAACTTATTAGATTCACACCATTTCATTAAATTTTTTAAATCATTTTGGATGGTAGAGAAGTCCGTTATACTAGAGATTATGTAGTAAAATTGAAGGTTATCAGCCAAAAGTTTAAACTTACCGGATTTTATACAAGAACCAAAAAGATAAGTGTCCACCTTGTGGGACTCCATATGGTACCGGTACCTTGGAAGATAAATTACCATTAACTTTAACTTGTTAAAATAATCTGTCAAATAGAATTTAAACTAATTAAAAATATTTCTAAAGATAAAAATATTTTCTAATTTAACTATAAGAATTTTAATGTTTTCTGCTTTACGATGAGATAAAACATTATAATTTGCTTTAAAAAATAATCTTAAAGTAGGTACCTATAATTTTTAAGCACGTACTTATATGTACCTATCTACTTCACTATAAGTATCAAAGGATTCGTAATATTATGTTTTCGATATAATTGAACAATAGACAATAGACGCCCAGAAAACAATACTGATTTTGTAGTATGATAATTTCACATTAATTTAAAAAAAAAAAAATTATAAATATTCTACTTACTTTAATTATTACTATCTTTCACTGATCTGATGTCTATATTGTTAATAATAGTCGTTCAAAATTCAGAATTTATAATCTTCAGTAATTGTAAATATTAAATTTAAATAAATATTTAGTAGGTGATAAAATCAGACTAGATAATATATAATAGTTACTTACATAACTGATATTTATGTTTAAATTTCTATCATCACTGCAAGGCAAAATTGTTAGAATTCCTATAATTAGTCTTGCGATGTTTAATAATACTCTAACAAAACAAATTAAATTTGTACAAAATCATTAACATTGTAACATTATTTTTGAACACATAAATGCGATTGACTTATTTGATTTTATATATTTATAAATTATAGGTACCCACAATAGTACTATTAATTATTCACATTATGTCATTCATTCGAGTACAACAATTCTATGAAATTAAATAGGTACATGGTATTTGAAAACCTCAATACATTTTTAAACATTTTTCATGCACAACGTAGTCATTACAAATTATTAAGAATGTGAATAAAGTTTGTTAAGATCTTATCGTTTAGGTACCTATATACTTATAAATGATTTTTAATTGTTTTAGATTCTGAACGAAGTGAAGAATGTATTGATTTTACAATGATGAGTGTTTTTTTTTTTTTTTTTTGTGTCTGTGTACAGCATAACTAGTCGAAATAATGCTCCAATTTCAAACTATGGAGGTGGTTTCCGATGTAAAAGTGAATATTCCTTGGTGCATTATAGAGGTAAAAAGTTAACATTTTCCAACAGTTTTCAAAAAAATCGAGAAAAACAAAAAAAAAAATGACGGAAAAACGGGAATTTTTACGCAAA